>JAAVUB010000130.1:0-158881 GCA_014898885.1 Fusarium lyarnte (nom. inval.)
CCACTGAGGCTTGATAATCCCCCCCCCCCCGGGAACCAATCTCGACTATGATCCAGCCAAAGAACAAACCATTTTTACATTTGCATACAGAGCATGTTCAACCCTAGATCCCTGCACATAACGTACCATCTTCGTCAATGATGACGATCTGATACCCGAACATCACAGGGAAGAGCCCTTGATCTTGAGAAGCTGGTGAAGACTCCTCGAACAATCCTTCTTGACCCGGCCGATCCCTGTTATTTGACATAGACGGCAGCATATTGTCGAGAAAGCATCCATGAAGCATGACCCTGGAAGTTTGGCATGCAGCAGAATTGCAACACGGTGGTCGGCCATGGCTCATCAGCTCATTTCTGACGATCACTCTAGCACCCCAAACCTTTGTAAGAGGCGCCCGAGAACCAGGGGGTCGGTAACTCGAGCAGCTCTTGTTAGATCAAACGGGTGTCAACCCCACTGCATGTGGTTGGCTGTCGACTCACGCCGGCTTCTTTGTTGTGCTGTGTTGTGTTGCAGTTCAATTCTTGTGGGAAGCTGCTCTCCGAATTACGTACTGCGTATAGGAAATCACGGATAACTAATTTAGGGGATGCACTATCTCGACTATCTTTCTTGTCAGCTTCGTCATTTCCTACCGATCGACTAGTGAGGAAGCTAGCTGAGCTTTTTGAGATGGGCGGACCACAGACAACCTAGTACATACATGGGACTTCCTCGTTCAACCAACGGCGGTATATTCACACTCTCATCCTTGCCGGCTCTTGACGTTCCCGAAACCATTAAATCCTCCACAAGAATGATTGTGAGAATTCTAGCAGCCATAGACCGAGCCTAGACCAGCCAAGTGTCTTAGCTTTCGTCCCTTTTCTTTTGTCACCACCGTCCTCACGCGAGACACATAATATGCTATTTCTGCCCTTTTTGTCACACCGACTTGAATTAGCCACCTAAGGATCAAGTGGGCACGAGTTCAGTCACAGTGACGCTTGGCAAGTCAATCAATCAAATGGCTTTGTGCTTTTTTTTTTTTTAATTAATTAACGCCGTTCGACCTGTAATAAAAGGGTTTCGGAATTCGTTGATATCGGTTGCCTTCAAATATATCTCGAGAACGGTCTCATTCTTGGAAAACTTTTGCCTTCTCGAAATGAGCCGCAGTCTTCCCCGTGGCAGTCTGTCACGTGTTTCAACTCCTTTGAAAGAAGATCAGCGGCAGAAAGCATAGTTGAAAGCCAAGCAAGACGACACGCAATCGTAGATCTTTTAGTCACTCAGGAATTAGTTACTAAGGTACCTAGGCTGGGGGAGGCAAGGAGGCATATGCATGCCATATATTCTAAGTGATAAAAAGATTTAGGCAAATCAATCTGGCATAGATTTGATGGTCTTGTAGACCGGCTTGTTTTATTACAGCAACTCTTTCTTGCTCCCAAGCTAGGCTAGCCACCATCAGCTCACAAAATCAAGCTCAAGCCGTGCTAGTGGTACTGATCTGAGCAAGGATTTGTGATCCACTCCATCTTCTCCCCATGGCACTAGATTCAACACTTCATCCGTACTCCGGGCACTTCAATCATCAACTCCACTCCAGAGCTAGGGAAAGCTCTGAACTGACAACTGCTACAGCAGATGACTCGAGCTTGGGTTTTGGTCTTGAGACTACCACAGCTCGCATGAGTCAATTTTTGTCTGTAGCTCCGGAGGAAGTTGTTTTCATGCTAGCCCTGTAAAATGTGGCTCACAATGGTTTGTAGAACACGACATGTCAATTACGCCAAGCCGTTGTCGGAGACTTTCAGATCCTTTTGGCCGTACTAGGGCCAACATCTGGTGGGCGGCTGTTCCGTGCATATTTTCACTCTACATGTGGTTTGTTAATAATAGCTCTATATGGCAACCAAAAACGATCACCAAGCTATTTACAGAATACAGCTTAATTAATGGTATTTGCTGGTGCGACGATAATATAAAAATTGCTATGTCTAGGTAGTCAGTTGTTTGTTATTTGATAATCAGAACTTGTGATTCACTGTCTCAGACAGTCTATGGCCGCGATAAATAGCCTTTCATATAAGCGCCAGGAAACACCGAATCTACCACCGGGGAATTAATGCAGGAGTGTTGCAATGGATAATAGATCAAAGGTTGAATAGCAAGGGTAACCTTTCAAATCAAGAGCAAAGGCTGTAGACAACTGCAGGTCTTAGACAACTACATCCCCAGCCTATCAGAACAATCGATCTAATGAGCAGTCCGCGTGCCATGTCTTGGCCTGATCGAGACTGAAGCCTGGTGTCTGACTGTCCATGGTCACAGGTGTGAAGGTGATGTTTGTCAAGGCACGTTGAAGTAAGTTGCGGCTCATGGTGTATTTTGTGTCTTTGAAGCCTTAACAACGACAAAAGCAGAACGAAAGACAATTGTGAGAACAAACAGTAACTATATTGCTAAACAAACAATCAAAAAGACTTCAACTATGAATAGACTATATAGTACTGTAGAAGCAAGTGCGCCAAAAGTAAAGAAAGAGAAGAAGAAGAAAAAACATACAATGTAGATGTGTTGGCCTATCAGTGACTGGTGGACGTGGGGGCCACTGATCAAGTCTGGGTTAGGTAGGGTGGTTGGAGTGGGTACATAGCCCCTAACTCGGTACCTAGGTATCAAATCTGAATCAATCAGACCTCAGGTCAGCCAAACAGGGATCAACTTTACTGTACTGTACAGCAACGCGACTCTCAAATACTTACGCTTGCACTATAATCTTCATCTACCAAGTGACACGAATCACCCACCACAACTCCCTTGGGACACAAGAATCACCAGCAACAAGACAGCAGAAGAGTCATAGACTTGGCCAATAGGCTTGTCAGGAGCAAGCAAGGGAACAAGAACAAGTTGTTCTGTTTCTACGCTGGTCGATTTCCCCAAGCTTGGCCATGGCAAGACTCTCCATCTGATGCTATCTATCCCTTCTCATCGATTCTCATCGATTCCATCCCCCATTTTAACTTGCTTTTTTCTGTCCATCGAGCCAGTCATGGACAGTCCGAGGGATAGCGATAACAAGTCGCCGTTGTCTTTCAGTCGCACCAGCAGCAATACCAACGCCAACACCAACACAGATATCTCCCAGGAACCCGACATACTCTCTTATCCTAAGGCTGCAGATATCATCGAAGCATGTAAATGGAGAGACATTGGCCGTCTCCGGTCACTAGCTGAAGCTCATGGTGGATTCTTGTCGGATACATTGCGAAGACAAGCATGTTCGTTGTTACCGTATATACACCCCGTATCATTGACTAACACCATCTCACAGGGCCCATCTTGCTAGGTCTCGACGCCCCCTCTGACGAAAAAGATGACCTTGATCTTGCATTGGCTGAAGAAGATTCCAATACATGGAATCAATTACCCCGCCATAGAGATGAGGACCAGGTCCAGCTTGACGTCAATCGCTCCTTCATCTACTATCCAGAGAGTATTTCTCAATCCTTCCTTACCTCCAAGACATCGTGAGAGCTAATGCTGTGCCAGACCAATCCGATGCAGAGCTGAGTCTCCGCAAGTCAGAGCTCTCATCCCTCATCACCGAGGTCCTACGTCGCTACCCTTATCTGTGCTACTTCCAGGGCTACCACGACATCTCCCAGGTTCTACTGCTGGTGCTGGCACCAGCATGGAGAGCTCGTGTTCTCGCGCGCCTGTCCGTCCTGAGGATACGGGACTTTATGCTGCCCAGTTTTGGGCCAACGACCGCTCAACTCCGTCTTCTGCCGGACATCCTCCATGCCGCTGATCCCAAGCTCCGACGGCATCTTGCAGGTGTTGAACCCTTCTACGCTTTAGCGGGAACCCTAACCATGTATGCCCACAACATCGAGACCTACCAAGACATCGCCAGGCTGTTCGATGTTTTCCTAGCCCGGGAGCCTGTATTTACAGTCTACGTGTTTGCACAGATCATTCTTGACCGTCGAAATGAGATCTTTGAGATAGACGAGCCCGATATGCTGCACGTCATTCTGGGCAAGGTCCCAACAAAAATGGATCTCGACGAACTTATCATAAAATCGGCCGCACTCTTTGGGAAGCATCCTCCTGAGACTCTGAGCTACTGGCGACGCATCTCTAATTTCAGTGCTCTCAAGACAGCCCGGGATATCGAGACATGTGCGAAACAGACCATGGAAGAGGGCTCGGAGCTTTTTGAGAAGCAGGTCAGTGAACTTCATTGGCAAGAAGCGCGGGATCGCGTCAATTTGGCCCTTTGGCGTTACCGCCGTCCAGTCAAGACCGTCGGTATGGCTCTTGTTGTGGGAGCCCTGGCTTTTTATCTTCGCCGCAATCCAATACTCGTTCATCACATTGCCTCATTCTTCTTTCGATAGACACCGAAGTTGCCACCCGCAAGATGATTTTTCGGGTAAACTGCTCAAGGTAGGCATATTTGTTATAAAACTTGTCAGATGGAATGATTTACCCCACGCTAGAATGGCATAGATAACACTTGGTTTGTTCAAAGCTCTGTGTAGCAACAAGACCCATAGATGACCTTCACCGAAACGCCATGCAAAGAAATATACACATAGTCGCACTAAAGGGAAGACTTGAGAATGCACTGGTTTCCCGTGAATTAACCCTCCTATTTCCCAACAATTTTGTATCCAGATGAGGCACCTTTCTAGGACGTCTCTTGGTACTGAGTCTTAAGTTCTTCGAAATGCTCCTGCTGCTCATCAGCAAGCTTGCCGTTCGCATCGCTGATAATGGTGAGGATGAGTGAGTAGTTGTTATACAAGAAGCGCCCGCTCTTGCGCTTGTCGCCGAAGAGCTCAGCATGGCGAGTAAGAAAGGTCTCAACTTCGGAGCGCAAGCGGCGCAGGCTGGACACAACAGGTTCATCGTCGCCGGCGTCGGTGCTGAGGGCCAATAAGCCGTGTAACAGCTGCCCGAAACGCTGGGTCACAACATGAGGTGCCGCAGATAGTTTAGCGGCTTCGGCGCGGCTCGGTTTGGCCGGCACAGCATTGCTAAGGTGGCGTACAGAATCGCAATGCCGATCCATTATGACCTGAAGACGGGGCCATAGGAGCATGGTCGTGGCATTGATGTAGCCATCCACAGCAGGAACCTTCCGGCGCTGGAGCTCAAAAGCCAAATGCTGGTTCAACCGGATACAAAGGAGCAGACCGAGCGCATCGTAAGTCTCCCCTATCAGAGTCTTGGAAAGGGCTCTGCCGAGTTCAAAGGTAGCCTCAAAGACATAGTTAAAATTCTTTGAAATCTGGCTATAGGACAGCGCGGGAGAGAAAAAGGTGGCCATGAACGTGTATTCTGCCGTGGCATTGTCAATGAGTGCCAGGTTGAAGTTGCGGAAGGGTACTTCGAGGTAGTGAGTTGTTTGGTCTTCCTCAGCGAGATATGAGGAGAGTGCGGTTTGGTTGTTGGTTTTCAGAAGATCAATGCGTCGGCCAAGGTTAAATGCATCATGGGGAGGCCCTGGTGCCCTGTTGCTAGAAAGAACAGTAGCCTTGCGGGTTGCATCTTCGTGGCCAAGAGCGTCGTTCTTGTCTAATATGTGAAGCCTGATTTTCCCGAGAGCCTTCTCATACCGGGAAAACTGGTTAAGGTAGTACCACCGCATAGTGTTCATGTATGCGAGGGCGATCTCATTTGCGAGAATCGGATGATGTTTGTGTAGGAATGTGTAGAGATCCTTGTATCGAAGGAAGCTTTGTTGCTGAATAATTTGGGCATTGATATGCGGTGATCGCAGTGCTTTGATCTGAGCCACGATGAAGTCTCGTATGCGCTCGATTGCCTGGGGAGGTTAGTTCAGGTTCCAACAGTAGCGGAGGCAACATACCTTAAAGGTGAGCTTCTCAAGAATCGGTTCAAGATCTTTTGCCGCGTTACTAGTTTGGGTTTCGGACTTCTTTTTGAACAGGGTCGACCTGCGATCCAGTTCGGCGAGCATCTTGGCCCATGTCTCATCGATGTGCCCCTCGGAGATCTTGGAGATAACTTCAGGTGGTAAGCTTAGCTCTTCTACCAGAGGCCCCAGTGCCTTCTCAACTTGTTTCCGGTTTTCCAATCTCCTGTTCAAGGCTGCCGAACGGTTTTGTAAAGATTCGATGTCTGCAGATACCGTAGCAAGGTCGTTGCGGAAGCTGGCAAGGTTGATCTCAACTGAACTGAGTACATCGTCACATGCTTCTATGGAACGGTGAAGATCTTCGAGTTTGGTTCTATCATTCTCGCCTGCGATATGTCAATTATGGGGTCAAAAGGTATCTGTTGCGATGAACGGACTCTCTTCTGCCGTTTTTGGCTTGCGGTTGCTGATTTTGGTTGTGTCAGGAGGTTCGGACGTGGCAAGCTCCTTTAATGATAATCCCCCGAATACAGCGTCGAAGTTGATATCGTCCTGATTAATGACGGTTTTCTTGCCGCCTTGGTCGCGGTCGCTCGAAAGGCCTGCTAGCAAATTCTCTAGCACTTCCAAAGAATCCGGTCCCGTTTCGATAGTTGAGGCCTGCCTCAAGTTGGAACCATTAGGCCTTCGCGAAGACGATAGGAGTGAGGAGGTCGAATCATTGGATACGAGTGATAGTGAGGAGCCACGTGGAGATATCCCGGGGCGCTGAGATGTGACATATGGACTCAGAGTGCTCGAAGTTCTCTTAGGATATACTCTGCCTCCGGGTTGGGGCGTGGAGGGTCCAGGACTGCTGGCCGGGCCTCCCGCCAGTCGGTCGAGCCACATGCCGGCAGTAGGAGGGCAATGGTAAAATTCGGTATGTAAAGATTAATGTGTGAATTCGACAACCGTAGGCAATATCATGGTAATAGTCGTCGATGTCGAACGCGTTGGTGGATAATGGTTATCAAGCTAATAATGAAGCTGAGCTGGGCGCAAAAGGGTCAGCTTGGCCAGCTTGCAACGCGAGGCTGTTGACAGCCATGGAATTGAATGTGCCAAGTGGCAACTGATTGGACACATGAATCTGGGGGGGACTTTAATTTCAGCCTTGTGTGGCTGTGTGGAGCTCTCTTTCATATTGGGAAAGACAAAGAACTCGGCCAACCGATACCCGGTGGGTAAGATGCAAACCCACCCGACCACATCGAAACTACAACCGCCATGGAAAGAAGCTATAAGAGAATACGCAGGAAGACTATGAAGACACAGTAGCCTGATGGTTCACCTCTATGGCTAGCAGCACGATCCAGTGCCTATATTCGGCCCCTATGCCCCCTTGATCTGGAATTGGAAATCCTCCTCAACAGGAGGTATTCTGGAGCTGGCCTTAGGCTCAAAGCGCTACCTACAGAGGAGCAAACAATGGAAGAATGGATGAAGGTGCAGCTTGCAGGGGGTATTTACTTATGGCTCGCATGGTACATGCGAGTTACGTTATAGGTACTAACGTAGCAATCGGCCTGCCGGTATAGAATGTGATTGCTTTCACTGTGCGATCGATGTCCATCCATGCTTGCAAGAGTTGCTTGCAGTTCACCAAGACCATTTTGCTGAGACACACAGGTCTTGGGCACCAATGGCCACCCCGGGTTTGAGAGGGGAACCTGGGAGCAAGCCCCCAAAACCAAAGCATAGGATGGATTGCTCCCCGCGTGAGCAGTTGCATTTCAGCCATTGAGTCCTGAGGTTAGCATTAATGACCCCCTGCAGGCTTTGACACCTTGACGCCGTGATGACTTGAGAACCTGCGTGTCAGGAATGGATGCTTCTTGAAATGCCTAGTGGGCTCTCGTGACCTTCATACCACCTCGCTTTGAGTTCTGTCCGTTGGCAGAGGCTGTAAGTTCAGTCTCGACTCGAATATTCGACCCAGAATAAAAATTAATGCTGACATGTGAATGGTCAAGGCAATGTTTACTTTCTGCCTCAACCCCGCCACCTCGAGCTTTGCTGAGATGGCTGATCGTCAAGGCGGTAACCTAAAAGCTGCCATCAATTAACACTTCCTGGTGGCTTCCCGCTCCACCCCGCTCAGTTTTTTTTGCGGCGGAACAG
The DNA here is from genome assembly GCA_014898885.1 of Fusarium lyarnte (nom. inval.). NCBI lineage: Eukaryota > Fungi > Ascomycota > Sordariomycetes > Hypocreales > Nectriaceae > Fusarium > Fusarium lyarnte (nom. inval.). Next base: position 8,048 of record JAAVUB010000130.1, read on the forward strand.
ATCCCTCCAGGCCCTGTAGGCAATAACCCCTCTACTGGTACGGTAAAGTATATGGTCCTGGGAGAGGAGGGGTCGAGTAGCTCACAGGCGAGGGGCAATGTCGAGGGTCCATCTCGATGGACTGGACCCCCTCTCGGCCACTGGAAAGAATGACAAAGGCTGGGCTCCTTGAGTGCTTACAGGCTTCAGGAGAGCTAAAACCGCCTGGGCTCTTATTAATTTCTACCTGCAGTAGGAAAGCTGGGCTATCCATATCCACCGGCAGCGTCCGCCCATCCACAGGACCTAAGTAGAAACCACAGCCTGAAAAAAGCAGTGTCCACTGCTACGTCCACTTACACCAATCAAAGACTTTAGAAAAAAACTTGTCGAGGGCCTCGCACCTTTTTCTTTGCCCCCTCCATCTCTTTTTTTCCGAGTTTGGCCCTTTCCTCCTTCTTCTCTTCTCCATCCCACTATTAAGCACCACTCTCAGCTTTTTTTCTTCTCTCCTCCTCAACCTCACTCCTTTCTCCTCAAAGAACTCGACTTCTTGTCAATACCGTCAAAATGGCCGCCCCTAACGATGCTGAGGTGAGTTTACCTGCTCCTGCTGCTGCCTCTGTCGAGTTCCAGGCGCACGCGCCCACGAAATTTGCCCTTGCGCCCATTTTTCGCCTGGAGATTGACACCCCGCATTGTGACCTATGCCCCACGATACAATACTGCCATTTGAATTATTGAATCGAGCTTCACAAACAATTAAAACAACCATCACCATCATATTATGTTCATGTCTATCAAGAATTTTGCTAATTGCTCCTTTTCCCCTTGGTACAGCATGAGATGACCTTCGATTCGGCCGATGCCGGTGCCTCTCTTACCTACCCTATGCAGTGCTCTGCTCTGCGTAAGAACGGTTTCGTCGTGATCAAGAACCGCCCTTGCAAGATCGTCGACATGTCCACCTCAAAGACCGGAAAGCACGGTCACGCCAAGGTCCATCTCGTTGCTACCGACATCTTCACTGGCAAGAAGTACGAGGATCTTTCTCCCTCTACTCACAACATGGACGTCCCCAACGTCTCTCGTCGCGAGTACCAGCTGGTGTGTGAACCCTTGCCCCGCTCCACAGAGGAACAACCCCTCTCCTCAGAAGAGCAGACCCCCCGGTCATTTCCGCCACCAGCTCAACTAACATGCATTCAAGCTCGACATCTCTGACGACGGTTTCCTCTCTCTCATGACCGATGACGGTGACACCAAGGACGATGTCCCTCTTCCCGACAACGAGGTTGGCCAGAAGATCACCAAGCTCTTCAAGGAGGAGGAGAAGGACACCAGTAAGTTGTTCTTGTGGTCTTTATTCGACGAATTGCCTAACCATGCTTCTCAGACGTTATCGTTCTCACCTCCATGGGCGAGGAGTGCGCCATGGAAGCCAAGGAGGCCCCCAACCAGGGTTAAATCGCCTAACCTTTGATCCGCACCCTCCTTTAAATGGCACTTGGCCTCTGAGCTCCACATTGAAAGATGAACTGGACTGGGGATTTTTGTTTTGATGAATGTTTGGCGCATCAATACTCATGGGCCATGGATTGGGCATTGCGCAGAAGGACTCTATCTGGACAGGATTGCCTGCCGGTTATGATATACGGCAATTCTGAGCACCCGAGCCTTGGGCTCAAAAAAATGTTTTCCTTTGTTCCTAGCTCACACGCTGCACATGCCATCATGTCACGATACGTAGCGGCAATTTTATGAAGAAAAAAATGGGAGAGCTTTGGAGTTGATCATAACTTATTGATATTGAGTGACGTGAACTCTGTGAAGTCGTTGGGCACCGTGGTAACATTTGCTTAATGCGGCGTGCGTTACGTAGGACAACAGTATATTCTCTGGACGAACATATGTTTGCATCTATAGTACAAGCCCGCATTGATCGTTACACAATCCAGAAAACGCAACTTCGTGAGACGAAGTAACAGATAACTAAATCTAAATGCTTGTACAGCTATAACTGTGTATAATGCTTATGGTTTTGCTCGCTACAAAGTGTGCAACAGGATCCTACATATACCTATCTATATATATATTTTTAGCTCTGACCACTTTTTTTTTTGCCCGTCACAAACTCATAACAACGGAGCTCAACAAGCCAGTAGCAAGGAAAACCACGTTAGCAAATACGAAATGCCATAATCAGCGCAAATTATGGACGAGAGGCGAGACCTTCGCAAGTTTCCCCGTGGGGAGAGATGCCCAGAATGTGGTGCTCGAAGGTGGTATTTGGAGAATGGTCTGCGTTTCTGCTCCAACGGACATCAGGTTGAGGTGTGAATTGCATTACACTCTCGAGGACTCTGGGCTAACAGTCATGTTAGGGATTTATTCAATTCGACATTGGTGATGATGTCGATGCTGGTCAGCTTGGTAAAAAGACAAAGAAAGACAAAGAGGTTAAGGAAAAAGAGCTGCGACATCTCACAGGACACGCAGGCAAGAATCTGTTTCTCGAATGCTTACAGCTAGTGTTGAGGCAACAGCTCCTTTGGCTCGTTCAGAGCAAAGGTCATCGAGAAGAGCTTGAGACTGTCGTGCGCGATCTGTGGGATCTTCGTGTTCGAGGCTCCGGGGCACTCCTAGCTGAGGAGGAAACACAACAAACGGGCGGTGACCTTGCGATCTTCAGTTCGCAGCCTACAGGCACAGAAAAAGACGATGCGCCGAAGAAGCAAGGCGCTAGAGCTCGTAGCTGGAATCCAGAGGACAACCCAGATTGGCCTGTGCCGAGAATGATTGAAACCCTGGCCTTGTGCTATCTCGGATGCTTGTTGCTCAGGATACCTACCACGATTGGGGAGCTGTGTATCTGGGCCAATTCTGGACGAATACCTTATAAACGTTCAGTAAGTCAGCCTTTAATAGTTTGGCCACACAGCTGATATATGTCAGTTCTACGATCTTCCCGAAGAAATGCAAGATCGGTTACCATCTGCTTACACCAGAGCCCTCAAACTACCTCTGCGCTCATCTCTTAGAGGCATCGACCTGCACAATGCTGTGTTGGATCTCGCTCTCTCATATCATCACAACTATGGAATGGTATTCCCCGCTATCAATGATACGCCAACTATTGTGCACTTTGTCAGGCAGCTCACTTTACCAGGTGAGTGCTCTCAAGATGCTGACCCCTCTTGTATTGACTGACTGGCCTAGTGGAAGCGCTCATGACAGCAAGAAGCATACTATCGGTTATGAAGTTCTCTTTTCAGTTACCCATTGAGCAGTCACGGCGATTTCATATAGACTATCCTGAGATCTTACTCATGTCGGCTATCGTGGTTGCAGCAAAGCTGTGCTTTCCATTAGGACAACACGCCCCTTTTCTTCGCGCCGCTGGCAGAGAGCAGAGCATCGGGTTCGATTGGGCAACATGGTACAAGGGCGTCCAAGAATTAATAGAGGCATCTCAAACACCTGAGAAGGAGCCCAGCTTCGATCAAGTTACCGCTGACCAAGTTACTTCGATGACTACCGAGGAGCTTGGCCAGTACTTTGCTCATATTACGAGCACGATCGACAGGAAGAGTGAGTTTGCCTGAGCGCATCAACAACAATACTAATAGATGGAAGATGATTCGGAAATCACCAGATTCTTCCCATCAGAGAACGCAGCTCCTCCAGAGGCTCCTCCACGAGAAGACACTGAACAAGATAATGACCACAAGATGCGGAAGATCCTTGGTCAAGCAATTACAGTAAGAGGAGAGGAGGGGTCAGAACAAGACGGGGAGACTCTAGCAGAACCAAGTTATGAAGCGTTCCGTTCGGTCGAGGATCTGACAGAGACAGCGCAGGCCTTGTATAAAGCTGCCGGTAAGTTATCACGCTTTATTCATGCTCATGGAATATCTCGAGCTGATCAGTCGTCAAGGTCACATATCGGGCCTGTCCCTTGATGAAATAGTGCAAGCAGTTTACATGTTGGAGCAGAAGATGATCTTTTGGCAATTGAAGAGACGTCGAGAAGAAGAAGAAGAAGAAGGAGAAGGAGAAGGAGAAGAAGAAGTTATCTGAACTTATCAATAACACGATCGATAATAAATGCTACCATACTATGACTTACATGCTTCCATGTAAATCAGGGCATGATCTCATTGGATAGGTGCTGGATCCACTTCCTCGTTGCACAGAAACGTCCAAAGTCTGGTGGGCAGGAGCCAACACGTGACCATCTCCAACTTAGGGCTTTCCTTCCTTCGTTTGAACTTGTTCGCCCCACCAATATTGCGCGCAGAAAGAAGCCCGGCTTTCCAATCCTCACATCGTCACGTCACAAAAATCAGTAAAGAGTGAGTATACCCCTAAATATAGCCGCGAATAATCTCAACAGGCGTAAATACTGACTCTCCATGTAGTGCAGATGTAAGCTCGAGCCCGCCGATTCCGAAAATATCGCCAAAAGAAATATCGCCTCTTTCCGTTGTGTACTAACAGAACCGTCCAGTTTCGTGAAGACCCTGACGGGCAAGACCATCACCCTCGAGGTCGAGTCCTCGGACACCATCGACAATGTCAAGTCCAAGATCCAGGACAAGGAGGGTATTCCCCCGGACCAACAGCGACTGATCTTCGCTGGTAAGCAGCTCGAGGATGGCCGAACTCTCTCCGACTACAACATCCAGAAGGTGCGTGGGATCCGAAATGCGGTTGCGGTTGCATTCGCAGGAAGCTGATTGGGAAATGGTGGGAACATAAACTTACGCCTTGTACAGGAGTCCACCCTCCACCTCGTCCTCCGTCTCCGTGGTGGTATCATTGAGCCCTCGCTCAAGGCCCTTGCCTCCAAGTTCAACTGCGACAAGATGATCTGCCGCAAGTGCTACGTATGTCGAGCCTGCCGTCCACAACGCACCGGATTCTAACCAACATGAACAGGCTCGTCTCCCTCCCCGTGCCACCAACTGCCGCAAGCGCAAGTGTGGACACACCAACCAGCTCCGACCCAAGAAGAAGCTCAAATAAACGATTACTCCATGGATGTGGCGTCTGGGATTTGGCATTTGGGGGTCGATGGCAAGGACAGAGGAGAGCTTCTTTTCTTTTGTTCACACGAGGCTGGTTGTTTTTACATTAGCATGTGCAGCTCAGGCAATACATTCTAGATGATGCTCATGTTGACGATGTGCCGTGCCGCGAGGTGTTCCGGCCAGACCCCTTCAAAAGAAATAAAAGCATTAACGCTTCGAAGTGGTTTTGTGCATGGAATGAGTGACTGTAGGTAATCTTGGGGAATGGGGAAGGAGACCCAGCTGTGAGGTTGACGATAAAAACTCATAGCTTACAGAGGTCCTGACAATTGATTCTCAAGCTATATCTCTGTTGATTCTGACATGTTAAAAGGCGGCGCTTCTCCAATTCAGTGAGTAACTCTCCCTTGCGATGGCTTACAGGGTTGTTTCATCGGCTCTTCAGATCCACTGATCATCATGCCCTGAGCTCGATAAGACTAAAGCCGACAACCATGAAGCGCCGGTTAATCCTCGGCTCTGAGCTTGACACGGCGCGCGTGCTCCTTAATTACGACAACTGCCAAACTGTCCCAATTGGAAGCTGACAGCGGCCAGTAGGAGCAAGCACCTCAACTTTGCTCTCCCTTGTGACTTTGTCACTGCTATTCATTTTCACCAAACACACTCATAAACTGCAAACGAGCGGTTCTTTTCATCCTTCTAACGCTATAATAAGATAAATACCCAGCTTCACAATGTCTGGTTCCGGTTACGACGCCGTCGTCGATGTTGATGATGAGGTATGCCATGGCCCCTCTAGCTACCCTTTCATGCTCTAAGCTGCAATACCCAACATCTTTACACGTTGTGTCTTTGACTAAACTAATATGGAACTCAGGGCGACCTCGGACATACCGATCTTCAGGAAGACCTCGAGTTCCATACGTCCAACTTCGACGATACAAACCCCAACACCCGCAAACCTCCCTCCAGCGGCAGCGGTCTTCCTCCACCAGCCACGGCCTCGGCCGGCTCCGGCTCATCCAAGCGCTTCCTCTGGAGCATGAACTTTTATGCGCAATTCTTCGATGTCGACACTTCAGCCGTTCTGTCCCGTTGTTGGGCTGCTCTGTTTCCTAGGGCCAACTTCCTCGACGTTCTAGAGGGCAACCCTGATCTTTACGGACCTTTCTGGATCGCCACGACGGTCATTTTGATCCTTTTCCTGGGCGGCACTATCAGCCAGTATATGTCGGATACGGGCAAGGGGCCATTTCTCTATGATTTCAAGCTGCTAAGCGGTATGTCTACTGGGATATTGCCTAGGAGTTGCGCACTAACATGACAAACAGGCGCTGCTGGCCTTATCTATGGCTACACTCTCTTCATTCCCATGGCTCTCTTCCTCGCTCTCCGTTACTTTGGCAGCGAATCTGCCAATCTCCTCGAATGCTGGGCTCTGTACGGTTACTCCAACCTGATCTGGGTCCCCGTTGCCCTCATCAGCTCGTCGCCTATCTCCATTCTCAACTGGGTTTTCGTCGGTATTGGCTTCGGAATCTCGGTTGCATTCTTGTTGCGAAATCTTTACCCCGTGCTCAGCGCCACAGATCGCCAGGTCAGCAAGGTCCTGCTGGTCGTTGTGGTGCTGCTACATGCCGGTCTGGCGCTTGCGATCAAGATCCTATTCTTTGCTCACGGTAGCCCCGTGGCGAGCAAACCGGACGAGGGTAAGGGTAGCCGTATGTTTTAAGAGGTGGTAGCAAATCGATTAGAACCATGAGATGGGATAAAAGGAATTGAATGACACGTGTAAGAGAATGTGTATTCCTAGGCCTCAATTGCAGTTAAGGTATAGCCAGCCAAAAGGAGTCTCTGGGGAAACAGATCTTTTGGAATTGCTTGTACAATAAGTTAGAAGGCGCTTTTATTTGACCAAGATTCTGCCAATGGATGTCTGCATCTATCTCATCAGGCCCTGTTTGTTCGATATGGTTTCTCGACCTTCTCAACCGGTCCTTTCTGAGCTTCCCAGTCCAGCCAGCTGCCTGCATAGTCGCCGATCTTATTCCAGCCAGCATGATGAGCCAGCTGCGCAGCCGCCCTTGCACGCACTCCTGCTTTGCAGTAAAAGACAAGCTCTTTGTTCTTTGCCGGCCTCTGGAAGCCGTACATGTCCTCAAAATCCTCCTCGGAGATATGGAAGCTCTGAGCTGCCGATGTAATAGGAATGTTGATCGCACCGGGGATCTTGCCTGTCTCGAAAAGCTCGACTGGTTCTCGGACGTCTGTTGCGCTTGTTAACTCGATTTCTCAACATGCCTGGAGGTGAACGTACCGATGAGGACTACATCGCCCTGGTCAAACTTCTCAACCTGGTTCTTTATATCTTCAAAGTTCCACGGCTTAGGTTCCTGTGGGGCAATTTCAATTATCGGTTTTGCTTTGGCTTGGGCTTTGGAATCAAAGCTTCTACTTCTAGTAGAGGCAAAGGGCGCAAAAGCTAGGGACGGTAGCGAGGGGCTTGTTGAGCGAGCTGCAATTATAAAGATTGGTCGAGCATGCTGGATGGCAGCGGATGCGCGCGAAGCTGAGGAGAAGAGAACGCGACGGGACGCCATTTTGTAATATTGTAGAGAGGTTTACGACCTGGATACCTTAGGTAAGGTAATATCGAGGTGGGAAGTGCGAAATGAGGTTCACGATGGCGAATCGTGGACTATACTGAGCTAAGGCGACTGACTAAGAAGCTGGGGCCGGGGTGATGTAAGACACAATCAAATGAATACCATGCATGATGTTACAGGATTAGCGAATAGACACTTGGTAGTTACCAGTATTAAAATCAACCGATAATCTTAAAATTCAACAAGACGAGGCCTTATTACTATTCCAGCCTTCAAAGTGATGGCTGTTACTTACAAACTAGTTAAGTCTAACACGCCGCCATTGAAGAGTACTAGTTACATAGGATGGTCATCATGAATCCCTCATGCTGACCTCCCTACTTAGAAGCAATAATCAAGTCACTCCACTCAACTCGGTCATCTCATCTGGTTTTGAAATATTTTGCTATTCGCTGTCAAAATGCCATTTCCAATCATGACAATCATCTCTATGACCTTGCGGTCCCAAATGCCCTCGGGCAGCCCAACTATATACACCGAGAATAGGTATTAAAACTGATATCCATCATGATTGTTCTTTTCGTCCACATTGAGCTGTTTTTCCAGCTCTTCAGGGTTCATCTCCAGAGAATTCTGCTGCAGCTAATCATATGCCAACAGCCGATCTCCTATTTTATCTTCACCGGAAGCTTGAGCAATTCACAGCCATCTTCCTCGATCATTCTTTCGGCTTCCCTCATCAGATACACTTGGGCTGCATACGCGCTGTCACTGTGCATCAGGGATACCGGAATCGTGTCGAACGGTCCGTCATGAATTTAGTGTCGACCAAATTCCTGCGCACCGTTTACCACTTCCTCTCCTCGAAAGTGAGAGGGCAGTCGTCCTGTTTAAAAGTCAGTCATTATTGCATTGCATTGTCCTATAATGAATACATACCATGGGGAAAATGGTGGCAAAGACCTTGATCTCCTCAGACTTAGGGGTTGCGTGGTGCTTCCAGTCAAGCATGACTGAAGCCTTTCCGATCATGAGAGCCAGGTTCAGCTGAGCGTACACCTGTCCAAGGCAGTAGTGAGGTCCGGTACCAAAAACTAAGTAGTTCTTGGAACCCTTCTCCTCAGCATCGCCGCTGTAATATCGTTCGGGGTCGAAGTGGCTGGGGTTATCATAGACCTCGGGATCGTGGAGAGCCATGAAAGTGGTGGGGATCAACATTGAGCCTGTTGGGGGGTTCAAATCAGTATCACAGCGATCAAACATGCAATTGGAAGCTTCTCAACTTACCCTTGGGGACGGTGTAGTTCTCGGTCAGGGGGAAGGCCTTCTTGGTGACGTAGGGAACCATGATGACAGGAGGGCGCCATCGGAGAAGCTCTCGGACAACAGCGCGAGTGTAAGTGAGAGATTCGAGCTGATCCATGGTGATAGGCGCGTTAGGGTCTCCGTTGCGGACCTTGATGTTCTCCTCTCGGACACGGTCGAGGACATCGGGTCGTTGGGCGGTAACCTGGAAGAGCCAAGTAGCGGCGCTGCTGGTGGCATCCTGAGAAGCGAAGAGGAAGGTGAAGATGGTCTGGGAGATTTCGTAATCGTTGAACATGCGGAGAAGAGGAGTGGGCTTCTCGACGGTGTGTCCCTTGCCCTTCTCCTCGGCCTCACGCCAGCGCTCAGACTGTATCATTGACAGAACCCAGGCATCCATGATGCAGGTGACTTCACCACCAGCGGCCATGCGAACCTTGCTCTTGGCGGCACACTTGGAGAACTCGGCCAGAACCATATCAGCGGCCTTCTTACCATACCAAGACTTGGTATAGGGAAGGATAACGGGGAGGTTGACAAGCTCGAGAGCAGCGGTGATGAGATAGTAATCCTCGGCGATCTTTGTGACAGCCTCGTCGGAGATATAGTGACCAACAAAGGTACGGCAAGAGACAGCACACATGACCTCGCGGAACTCATGCATGAAAGGGACGGGCTTGCCGCCGGCATCCTTAGTCATCTTGAGGAAATGCTTGAAGTAAGTGTTGTAAGCCTCCTCCTGACCAGGCAGATAGCTCTCGAGGGCCTTGCGGGTGAAGAGACCGTTAAGACCCTTGCGGAAATCAACATGGGCCTTTCCATCGAGGAATACCCAGTTGTCATGTCCAAGAAGTTTAGGGGCAACGTCGACAACAGTGGGCTTGACATAGGCGGGTGAGTTGAAGACCTTGCGAGCCATGTCACGAGTGGAAGCGATAACGACGAACCTAGCAATTTAATGTCAGTATGGCCGTTTTGTCATGGTGAATCTCTCGTTCAGTACTTACTTGTGGAAGATGGAAACACAGCTCAGGGGACCGCTGCTCCACTTGGCATGATAACCGTCGAATCGAGGATCCATGGAGTCGAGGAATGGGCCGATGAAGGGAAGCTTCATGGCCGGTCCTTCGATAGGACCTTTCCTGATGATGTAGGCAACTGTTTGGGAGCTCTGGTTAGCAATGCGCCTTGGATTACCTAGTAGCGGAACAACATACTCTGATCATAGGCAACGCAAAGAGCGATGAAAGTGAACACCCAAGTCCAGACGCCGGCGTTGGAAACAGCTTCGATAACATATTCGACCTGGGGAGGAAGAGCGACATTGGCGTATTTGGTGCCGGCCAGAACGGACGAGAAGCCGCTGGAGGTAGCGTTGACGGCCTCCATTTTGTTGAGGGCGGTGATATGCGACGGCAAGGAATCGAATATGTCCAGTCGTTGGGATGAACCGCGCCGCAAGTCGAGTTCGAGCTCGCAGTCAAGCGAGATTGTTGTGTCTGGTTGTTGAGTTTCTCACAACCAGTGGTACTCCTTGCGACTGAGGAGTAGTATGAGGATGAAGGAGAGGAAAGGGATAGAGACGGGAGGCAGGGGAGAGGAGGAAGTAAAGTAGGAGAAGTGGAGGTTGTGTTTCTTTCCAGATATAGGAGGTACCTTCCCAAGGTTAGTAATTGTCCAGTTCTCTGCGCCGTTGGCTGAGGAAGGTGCAGGCGCCTCTTGTCAACAGAGTCCGTTCCGCGTATGTCAGTCAGTCAATGAAATCAGTGCTTGACTTGTCATTTACAGGGAACGGGCAGAGAAAAAATAAAAAGAGGGCCCTGGGGTCTCAAGGTCAAGGTACGAGCACTACAAGACAAGGGCAAGGGACAGGGTGTAAACGATTACCGGGAGCGAATTCGCTAAGGGAGGAGATTTAAAGAGATGAAGGTGAAAGATACACTGCGAGGCCATCTCTGCTTTGAACAAGTCAATGGCCAGTAATAATGTTGGTAACTGCTTTATGATCATCATACACTGCTTTGTGTTCCTATTGCAAGCTCTGCTGTGGCTTTGTGTCCCAAAATGATGTTGTTGACCAGGGCGTGAGAGGAGAGACAGATTAGATGCGAGGTGGAGTTGCAGCGTGGTTGACTTGTTGGTGGGGGGTCAGCGGCACGCCACACGTCTAAAGATACGCCCTCCCAATTAACACAACCTTCCCTAGGAGACTTCAACAGCGACCATTTTCTTCGATTGTCAAGAGGATGAACCTGTATGTAAGCTCAGCTAAGACGTATAAATTAACTATTCAAAGATTGGGCCTTTACAGATCTGCATATCAAGATGAAGAGTTACAAAAGAAAGATTGCATGCTTCCATGACAATTTCCTATCCTTTTTTTCACTGGGTCTTCATATCGATTTCCATTTTACCTGGTGCTAATTTCTGGGTTCCAAACTCGAAGTCTTCACCAAGAAGTCTCCTAACTTGGTTTAGTCTCCGAACCTCGAAGCCCCGACGATCCCGTAAAGGGTCTAATGCTGGCCTGTCGCATTTGCTTTCTGGAACTGGAACCGGAAAAGCAGACCACTTTCTTTGCATTTTGTAGTATTCGTGTAGGCATCATCATTTACCCGGAGTGACAACTTGACATGATTTGTTACTACGGCCATTCGTTATCTCAATCTACCAGCGCCATGCTGCTTGGTCTTGCAATAGACACAGACTCGTGACCTTTGCTTCACTTACACCATAACAAACACTAGGCCAACTATCACAATGTCTTGCTTGTTCGCTTGTCTTTGAAGCTCCACCAGCCTTGATCGTAATCGTATGTACGCAATAGACAGCCCTGGCATTTATAATGTTTACCGCCTTCGCCTTCTTCCGCGTCTTCCGTCGTAGATCTAAGCGGGCCCTAGCCTGATATTCGGGACAGCACTACGGATATTCATCGTATGTTTCCTCTTCAGCCTCATTGTACACTTATTGCATGGTTGAACATTGTGCCATTGAGCTGCTTGTTCGTCTGATACAAAGCTATTGGCGACTTTATCGGGGGAATCCGGTTTGTAATAGCCATCATGCGACTCGTCGTGTGCGAGGTGTTAAACACAACTCTACTACCTTTGACAAGAGCATGGAGTAAATCATACCTCGAAACTTGTCTGAGTTTCTGTCTGCTCGGTACCTTAGTAGTTTGTGTATGTATCACGTAGTTGGTTGCGGTCATAACTGCTCCCCATTGCTACAGGTTTGGGGCTGAACACTGCGACTTCTGCTCTCCCGAACTCCCACGTTGTCATCAGCATATCCCAGGGCCTCTTCGTAGGCCTGGGGAGAATCTTAACGCCAGTCTCGCTTAAACCCTACCCGGTGAGTCTATACATATCTACTATAAAATAAATGCCTGTCGATTCGCGTGGAAATCGTAAATTGGTCATTGGATATATAACCACCATCACATATGCTCTGGACTGAATACCAGTTGTGATGGCCATTAACAAAGAGCCTCGCCGCCAAATTTAGACAGCCCTGGAGTTACTCAACTCCCCTCCCACTTTACATGTTATTACCCTATTGGCTCAGCTAACTTACAAGGCCAGGGGCAAAACCAATCAATGGCCGCTGACAAAGACTCATCTCCAGGGTCCACCCTTAGCTCGATCTCCAGAGTTCCACACCGACGAACGGTTCGTTATTGATACGACGTATTCGTTTACCTGGAAATAATCGGGTTTACGCTCGTGTCAGGTTACGCTATTTCTTCGCAGATTAACGAATACATGGTTTGAAGGCGCACGATGGTATCGCCCTGAGTATGGAGCAGACGAATTGTTATTCTCAGAGGATAGCGTCTGGAGAGCTTGTGGAGATCTAGTCAGTATTCTACTTGCAGAAGGTGCGTCAGCAAGACAGTTTTCTATTGTGAAATTCGGTTCATGACGATAATTGCTATAGGTGGTCGGAATTTGTCAACCACTCAGACTCTGACCATAATAAGTAAAGTTCTGCAGTGTCGTTTATGCATATGGGGCCCTTGCTTAACGCCAAGCCTTGAGTTACTATATCCGAATACGAATGCGACCCCGTTGGTCCCGGTGAAGTCGCTATGCCGGACTGCAACTCTCCAACACGGCAACAATCTGCTCCCTCCCCAGCGTCAACAGAGTTAATTTGCCCATAATTAAGTGTTATTCCTAAAGCTTCTGACCGGGTTATGTTCAGCAAAGTATATTGCCCACGTGACTACCCTCCCATCATGACAGCTCGAGAAGCCAAGCAACTCGCTAGACCTGCAGAGAGATAAGCTTATCACAGGCTTAATTCGGTCCAGTTTCTTCCCTTATCTATCATCGACGTCACTCACATAAGAAGAGTTTCTGACAAGCGAGTTTCCGCTAGAGGTGGGGGATCATCAGGATTATGAGGGGCATCATTCCATATTGCCTACCCTATATTCCTGCTTCAGATTGATGAGGTCTTGTTATTCCTGCTTTCAACAAATATTTATGCAGTTTATATCCAGGCTTTCGGGGCTCTTGATCTTTGAGCTTATAGTTTCTTTTTTTTCTTTTCCTTTTTTGGCTTGTCTCCACCCTTTCGTGTTTATTTGAAATCTGCTGGATGTTCAACGTTTTCTCTCTCTTACCATGTACCGTCATATGGAGGTAGATACATCCCTTAATGAATACAACTTCGTACCTATTGACCCAAATCAGGCATATGTGTCATTGCATTGATGAAAATTGACGGAAGCTCACGATCGGACTCAATATTTTGCAACCCTTGACTCCATAGGCGCGGTTTAGAGATAATTGGAAGGACTCCTATCAAGGTTCCGGGCTGATTTTTTGAGTCATGCAATGCACGACATTCTCATCAGTGCCACGTTTCACACCTCCACTGTATAAAGGGCACTCGAGGCTGTTTTCATAAGGAACAGTCCTGAGATCTCGATAACAAGATCATCTGCTGTGCTTTATCCTTCTCCAACCACGTCATGGCTGTTAGATACCTATTTGCTGGCGTTAAACAACCTCCCCTAGATTGCGTCATGCCCGTGATGCGTGAGAACTGTATCTACCCTATAACAGTTGAGAACCGCCATACACCAGTCTCTCCACCACGAGAGATACCGGAATGGGCAGCTGGAAAGGAAGGTGATTCATTGGTATCTTTCAAGTTGCGAGAGTGGATTCTGTCGCACTTGCACCACGTAGTCCCGCGTATGCCTGCTTTCGAAACGCTGTAAAGCAGGGCACTCTGCGTTGTAAAGGATGGGCCGTGGTCACGCTTCAGCCCAACTTATAACGAATATAAGTGGCAGCATCCGCAGCCATGTTAACTTAGAAGCTTCATACACAACCATCCTAAAAAATCAACACTTCCATCACTCAACCAAGTTCACCATGCCTTCCTACATCGTATGCATCATAATCGCCATTTATCCTATTTCGCCGTCGACTGACAATCTCCCATAGGTTACCTGCAAGGACGACGCGTCCGACGAACAAGTCCAGTCGTACGTCCCACCTCGAGAGAATACTTCTTCATGTGAGATTAACAGTTGATAGTGCCAAGCAGCACGCCATTGACCAGGGCGGCAAGATCACACACGAGTACAGTCTCATCAAGGGCTTCGCGTAAGTTAATCTCGTGTACATATGAGAAGTGTAGGGTGATAGCTGACAAAGACCATAGTGTTCAATACGATGACGACAAGATCCAAACACTTGAGAGCCACGAGCACGTCAAGGCAGTCGAGCCCGATGGTGAGATGAAGACCCAGTAGTCAAATGGGATAGAAGTGATGCGTACGAAGAGGCCATCGATATCCATACATAGATTATCACAAGCTCTACTGCATCGGCGTCAAGGAATATAAACATCAAGCTGTCTACTATCGAAATGCTATGCATTAACCGTGATTTTTTGAAACACACCAAGTCTACCATTTCAATGTAGAGCCCTCCTGTAGTAGTAAGATGACTTGGACCCAAGGCTTCTGACAGTCTACGATATGATGCTTGGCAAGGGACCGACTCGGTGACGTATGCCCCTCACCCCGCAATTGTGAGCCGTATGATAAGCGATAAGCCGGCCGCAAGCGCTTCAAGTGGCAGCTCCCAGCTCCACTTCAACCTACCCCGGACCGTAAGGTAAAGAGTCATCCGCCTAGGGGACATCTATCGGTCTGTTCACCTTCGACAGATCAGCTCCGTACTTTCTCATATCAACGACATTAACTCCAAGAGGAGTGCGAAAACAATACTATAAGAAGCACGGCATAATGCTGAAATGATTGCTTCTTCAACCAGGTTCATAAGGCGGCGAGGGCCTGCCGCCTCGGCTATTCTTCGATCATGGCCCTGTCACACTTCACATCGATGCTTGTCTCAATGGAAGGGCCCTAGACAATCGCGTTGGAGTCATGAAAGTACACGGAACTGGCTGGCGACGAGACGGAGTTTACACTCCCCAAAAGTGTCGGATGATGAGATTGCGACCCTGGCTCGACAACATCAACATCCTCTGTGTCTCGCAGACCTCGTGAGGTTTGTCCAACTCACCTTTAAACTACTGACAATATCTGACAATTTATAGACACGGTCGGCCTCCTCTATCCTCCAAGTCCCTCCTCTCATCCGCCAATTTCGCCCTTTCTCTTCTTCCCGTGCGCCTCGCCCATCGTATCCAAGCGCTTCGCAACCTTCCTTACATTGTCGTTGCGAACCCCAACATCTCACGTATCTACAACAACTATCTCCATTCTTTATCAATACTCCTTCCATACTGGCACGCGACCCGTGAAGGACGACCAATCTCGACTCTCGAAGACGAAATACGCTTCACGAATGTACTGGCCGAGCTCGTTGCGACACACACCGATACTATTCCCATTCTCGCAAAGGGCTTCCTCGAATGTCGACGGTATATATCTCCCGAAGAGGTTACAAAATTCCTCGACCAGCACCTCCGCGCTCGGATCGGTACGCGCCTCATTGCAGAGCAGCATATTGCACTACATTTCAGTTCTCAGCCGCACTTTGATCCCAATGCTAGTCCAACGCCGTGCCCTGATGATCCCTCGTACATTGGAGTCATCGACACAGCTCTTCGCCCCGCACAAATAGTAGAGTCATGTGCTGGCTTCGTCGCTGATATCTGTGAGCTTCGATATGGCGTCCGGCCTCTTCTCTACATTCATGGCGAGCCAGACACCACATTCGCATTTGTCCCTATGCATCTCGAGTACATAGTTACTGAACTGCTGAAAAATGCTTTCCGTGCTACAATTGAGAACAAGTCTAACGAACCTGTCATCGTCACGATCGCACCTGAGCCCGCCTTGACTGAAGAACCCTCAACATCTTGGTCAAATTCATCGACCAAAGACAGCGATTTGCCCTCAAAGGACAGCCGAAACGCCACCAATAACGATGCGATAGTCCCTCTAGATGATAATGCTCCCGGAGTGACGATTCGTATTCGCGATCGTGGTGGCGGGATTCCACCAGAGGTCAGCCCGAATATTTGGTCATACTCATTCACCACCTTCTCCGACAACATGGACGACTTCCCAGGAGATGGCAATGGTGGCGACGGTCTCAGTGCGATATCAACTGCCAGCACCGGTGGTAGTTCCATTGCAGGTCTGGGATACGGACTACCTCTGAGCAGGGCCTACGCCGAGTACTTTGGAGGTGGCATCGCGGTGCAGAGTCTATATGGCTGGGGAACGGATGTATATCTACGATTAAAGGGCGTTGGAAACCTGGGTAAGAAGTAGTGGAGGCATATAGCATTTGGTATTGGATATCTAAGTCACATACGAAGCCATGGTTGAATAATAAGATGAAGTGGACAGATAAACATGGTTACAAAACGAGGGCAACGCCAGACCGACTGACGGGATCAGACGGATTAACGATTCAGAATCTAGGCAATTCGGGCTACGGAGAAGGATAGCGTTCACCGGGCAGAGTCAAGTTACTGACATATGATTTTCAGACGAGGTGCAAGCGAAGTAAGCGGGCATGTTGAAAGACTCGACAGCAGGTAGGATTAAAAGTATGAGATATGAACCATTAGCGGTCCCAGCCAGCCATTCATTAAGAAATAATAACATTTTTCACAATCAACCAGTAAAAGCTTTCCAAGGAACGACTCCCATATCTGCCCAGTAATAAAAATTCATATCCAACGCCTGCCGGTATTCTCGCTTCCTCATTTTTGAACACCCATATTTCCATCATGCTCTGACTTCGCCAGCAACTCTATCCAAGACTGGGACAGAATGTTGCTGCGACACTGCATAAACCTAGTATAAGGTATGTACCCAAGATTAGAGTATAAAAAACAGTTATAAATCTTTCATTTCCCTGCAGATGCAAATTACATGTTCTCCAGCTCGTGGTCGATCTGTCGATCCATAAATGTTCGGCGCTCGCCAACAAGCTCGGTCTGAAGACGCTGTTCTACTAGAGCGCGGACTTGCTTCTTGGTCACAGTGTCGAGGTCAACCTCGCACAGAACTGAGCGAATAGAATCGACGATAGCCATGTCGTTGGGCCCAGCGTGGCCATGCTGGAAGTCGAACGATGACTGTGATCGCATGGCATCAGGCATGGGAGATCGAGCACCACTGCTGAAGCCCAGAGCAGTGCCAGATCGGCTATGTCCACCCCCAGTGGCGGGTGAAAGATTGGCCTGACCACGGAGGTTGCTTACGCTGGGATGTTGGCCAGGGTAGTCCTGGTATGGCGACTGGCTGCGCATGTCGTGAACACCTGTGCCCATAGACATCATCGACTGGCGATGCTGCATGGGAGAATCTTGGAAGCCCATGGTCGATGTGCGACCGTTGTTGAAGGCGGGGGACTGAGGAGGCATGTACGTGTTGCGGCCAGGCATGCCAGTCAAGACAGAGCCCTGGGGACCAGCAGAGTACACAGACTTGATCTCATCAAGCTCATAATTGTCACCGTAGGAGTAGTCATTCTTCTCCTGGTATCCACCACGACGTCCAGGCAGGTTGTTAGCAAGAGCGTAGTCGTCCCAGCGCTGCAGAGGAATAGAGCGGGGGTCGAAGCCTTCATCATCAACAGCGACAACCTGCTTGTTGCCCTTCTCTCCAATAACGATACGGGTGTTACCCCACGAGAAGTTGTCCTGATTCCAGAAGGAGTAAAGGGGAAGGATGAAGGAGTAGATGGGGAAAGCAAGGATGTAGATGATCATCCATCCGATGTGCTGCCACTGTCTCTTGAGAATGAAGATAAGAGCCTGGAGACCATAAACAGCACCAATCATAGCAAGTGAGATGTATGGAATGGGTCCAGTGCCGGTAGCCAGAATGTAGATGAGGTAACCAATATAGACACAGGTTGAGGGGAGAATAATGGTACCGCAAAGATCAATAAACACCACGAAGCGCATACTGAAACAGCAGAAACCACAGAGCTCCTTCAGTTGCATAAGTTCAACCAGGTTGTGAATGGTCGAGTTGATCCATCGTCGACGTTGAGACAACAGAACACTCCAGGACTCAGGAGCAGCAGTCTTACACTGAGCATCAGGAATGAACTTGTAGGACATCTCCGGGAAGTATTTGGTCATCAGGGTGGTGAGATAACGATCCTCACCCAAAGACAGAAGGTTCTTCTTGTGCAGGGTATCGACATCGCAAACACTGTAGTCCTTGATAACAGCATCAGAAATGATGAGGGGCTTGCCCTTGTCAACGCTTCGGAGACGGTACATGGTGAAACTATAGATAGGTTAGCTACAGGGACAACAGGAGGGGGCTTTCAGTAGACATACCATCCAGGTAGACAGGTGACGCTGCCAAACAGAGATTCGAAGGCCTTTGCAAGATGATGAGAGATGAAGTATTCGTAAACCTGGATCATTGTCCACCAAGTCTTTTCATCATTCTCCAGGGCAGTTTCACCGCAAATACCAGCAATCTTGGCGTTGTGAGCACAAGCAGCGACCAAACGGTTGAGCGAGTCTTCCTCGACACAGGTATCGGCATCGACCATGAGAAGGTACTCATAGAGCTCAGGATCCACACCAATGATGTTGTTGACCTGATGGAACATTTCAAGCTCGAGGGGTGACATGGGTGCTCGGTGGTGGACACGGTTGAGGAAGCTCATGAGTAGAATCTGAGAATCACGCTTGCCACGGTTACCAGGCTTAGCCTTGGACTGCTCAGACTCCTTTCCAACCTTGACGACGACGATGTAAGGAACAACGTTACCCTCAAACTCGTAGAGACCAGAGTAAACCTTGCCGTAGTTGAGTTGCTCACTGCTAGAGCCGACAGATTTGAAAGGAAGTGCAGGGGGATCAACCTTGGGATCAACACCAAGAATATCGAGAACAATCTTAGGGGTAGGACGATCATTGCCTTGACCAACAACAACACCATCGCAAATGACACAGATGAGCTTGCGCTTGTTGTCGTACTGGAGGGCAGTCAATGAATCAAGAGCCTTTCGGAGGGAATCTTCACCCTCAGTGTAGACAGGGACTTGGCAGATGACAAACTTATCCTGGGGTGAAGGACGTCGCTTGGATCCGAATTGAAGGGCAGCGAGGAACTTGACGCCGGTAACGATACAAATGATGACAGCGAAAGCTAGAAGAAGGTAGTTGTTGACCTGGCATCGTGCTGAATCACGGAAATCAAGGATACCCTTGTACGCAATGTTCTGAATGCACTGCCAACTGTTCTTAAGGTTGGCACTGACAGTCTCGTTCTTTGCGTTGGCGATGAGCAGGTCGAGATCCTTCTTGATGTTCGTTCCAGGGCTGTTCTTCCACAGATCTACCATATCTTCGTTAAGGAACTTGTAAGAATCGAAGTTGTCGTTGACGTCGAGGGTATGCAAGTAATCGGTGAGATCATACACTTCGTTGCCATAGGTGGCCCACATGTGCTGCTCGTTTTCAGCCTCGTTCTTGACCTTGCTCTTCTTCCATACGAGATTGCCATGGTAGTATTCCTTGATCTTGGGTTGAAACTTCTTCCAGTACCAGTCGGGATCATGAAGAGCGCTGGTACGATCACGGGCATAAAAGCCGGAAATGTGCTGGGCCAGAGGGTTGGTGATGGTGTCGTTGAAGGTGAGCTGTGTGGTCTCCTTGATACCAAGGCCTCTGCAAGCCCTGTTCAGGGGAGGCATGAAGTAGTCATCCATGACCATACCAGAAAGAGGCAGCATGTTTTGCTTGGTGACCTTAATATTAGTATCACTGTGCTGTTGTTGCCAGAAATCGGTGATGTCGTAGACCTTTCCGTGAATGGCTACCCAGAAGGACTTTTCGTCCTCTGCGTGACTAGCGACCTCCTTGACATTCCATGCCTTGTTTGCATTGGGGCATAAAAGCTTTCCGAAACCGATAATCCAGAAAACGACCATACCGTTGATAAGAATAATCAGGAAGAAGAGAACAAACTTCTCACGCCAAGCCATGCGAACATCGGGTCGTCGCATACGGCCGATGAGCTTGAGCAGAGGCGAAGGGATCCAGAAAGTCAGGGCCCAAACGAAAGCAATCCAGGCCCGACGACCGAAAGGCAGAGGCTTAGACTCGATCTTTTTGTTCTTGGCAAGTTCGCCATCCAGAATTCCCGTGAACTCGCCGTCCTCATTGTAATAGACTTGACCCTTGTATGTGTCACCCTTGGTACCGAGACCGTAGTCACCTGTGGTCTGGACGTTGCGCATAGCTGAGGGGGCAATTGAGGGCGCTGATTGGGGGTTGAGATTCTGGTGCTGGTTCAAGGTAACCTGGCTCATGTTACCTTGGCTGAAGTTGCGAGTATGCATCAGCTGATCATTGCTTCCATTCAAGCTATTGTCCATAGCAGGAGGCGGGAAGAAACCGCTGCCATTGGGAGGATTGGCTGAATAACTTGTGTCAAAGCCAGAAGTGAAAGGATTTTGGCCCATGCTCTGAAGGCTGTGAGCGGGCTTGATATCAAGCATGGTCTCTGCCTCCCACCAAGGACCTTCGCGAACCCAGATTCGCTCCTTGCCGATGAAGACTTCGCCATTGCTCCAACCTCTCTCGAGCATCCAGGTCTCGATGCCATCCTTGCCATCCTTGCAACCAAGAGCGCCGTATCGACCCACGAATTCGTCGACGTCGAAGTCGGCTGTGTAATCAAGGTTTCGGTTGCGGCGGTTAGCCCACTCGGGAAGTCTCCATGAGCGAAGCTGGCGGGAGACTGTGCCAGCTGACCATGCAGAGGTGATGGCAGGGAGAGTAGCCAAGTTGGCAGGAGAGTCATCCGTAGGATGAAGGGAAAGATGGAACCAAGTTCGGCTGGCGCTCAGAAGTGCAGGCAGATCGAAACGACCCGCGCGACCGAGGCTAATTCCTTCACCCTCGACAGGGAACAACAACTTCTTCACAAAACTGTCGTCTTCGGATCCATAAGCAACCTTCTCCAAAATGACCTCCCGCTTCTCAAGATCATGTTGGCGGTCCCTTCCCTGGGAGCCAGTCATGATACCCAGATCAGGTGCGACATCAGAAACGGCTTGTTGCATCTCACGAACCAC
Organism: Fusarium lyarnte (nom. inval.); assembly: GCA_014898885.1. Lineage (NCBI taxonomy): Eukaryota > Fungi > Ascomycota > Sordariomycetes > Hypocreales > Nectriaceae > Fusarium > Fusarium lyarnte (nom. inval.). Next base: position 29,537 of record JAAVUB010000130.1, read on the forward strand.
AGAAGATCCAGCGGGGTGTACCTCGACACCATCCTCAATCATCTCCGCATTGATGCCAATAGTGTCATCGAAAATGGTACGCATAGCTAGGGCCCGGCCAATGGAAGGCTCGGGAACTTCCACAACAGTGATTGAGACGGTATCACCGTCCTCGTTAGAGGTGGGAGTGCGCACACCGCGGCCATCAATGGACTCGTCGCCATCTCGAATGCGAAGCATTTGAGCAGCAATAGCGCTGTTGGCCTTTGAGATCACCCAGTCGACAAGAGCTTCGTACAAACCACCAACGAGTGTTCGGCGGTCCTCAGTGCTCAGCTGCTGCATGAGCACCTCTGGTTCCATACCAAGAAGACCACTAACATCCTCGCAAATTTCCTCGAAATCGTCTGAGTCGGCATCGTAGTCGAGAGTATTGCCGAGCTTGAGCAGACCGGCAAGTGTGGAAATGAAGTTACGGTGGGCAGAACCCTTGATGCCAATCTCCTTCAGGGCTTGACGGAAGTCATCAGCCGCAGCACCATCGTCAGCGGTGATCAGGTAAGATGGTGGCTCATAGGTGCCGGAGCGGGCCAGTAGGGCGTAGGCTGAAGGGGATTTGAGGCCTAAGAATTCTCGCTCGGCGGGTGTCGATGCTGATGTGAGGAGGTAGTAAAAGACATCAAAAGCACGGTAGCCAGCCTCGGCGGGGATGTTGAGCAGTCCGTTCTCAGTGTCAATGCCACCTTGGGACAAAGCAAGCGAGGCGCCTGTAACATTTCCTCCCAAACTCAAGGTCAGTGTAACGCCGAGAGCCATCTGTCGAGGAGCGGAAGCGTTGTATGGAGTAACGCATCGGAGGAACGGCTGTAACGCTTCCAGAGACTTGTAGATGGAAGCAGGAATGGCGAAGGGGAAAGTGTTGAGAAAAGGTACGAGCAACGAAGGAGTTGACTGGTGGAGTGATCTGAACAATGTTAGAATGGCGGAACCTGATGATTTTGAAGAAACTTACCCCAAGATCACACAGCCATCCTCAGCACGGCGTCTAGCATGTTCCCATGCTCGAGCAGCGAGAGTAGGATCAACAGTAGCTCCAGCCTGAGCAGCTGTAAGCCATGTGTTGACAACTAGACTGGTGCTAGCATCAAGTTGATAGGGCTGAGAAGACAGGTAGATGTTGTGGATGGCGTTCAGGAGAGTTGTGGTGGACACCTGGGCGGCTTGAGGACCACCACCCATGGCCTCTGAAGCCATCGAGTACATGGACATTCGGCTGGCCATGATCAATGACGGTGATGCCCTCGACGGGGACAATCACAGGTTATTTCACGTTGCGATACGGATGTTGTAAACGGGACTGGGTTCAACGGCCGAGTATAAGTGCAACTGAGCAGACTGTGGAAGGGTATTACGTCCGAGGAACGACAGAACGACAGACGGGTAACAATTAGAAGTATGAGCGAATGGATAGGCCAGCGGTCGGCTGCAAGCAATTGAAAGCGGCTTGAAGGCTTGGAGTGAGTTTGTCGAATGATGAGATGAAGGTTTCGGTCGCTGGGCAACGCCGCCCTCCTTTTCGGCTGATCGAATGAAGTATCACGGCCTGGGCGGCTGTGAGGACTAATGCAAGGAGGTTGAGTCAAGGTTGAAAATTATTAATGTAGCGATTGATTGATGTAAAAGAGACACAGCCAAAGCGAGTGAGGCCGGTAAGTTGAAACTGTAGCGAAAGCGAAAGCAAAGAGAAATGACAAGACACAAGCGCTGTCGAAAGAAGGCTCCAAGAGTTGAAGAAACGACCGGGTCTTGTGCTGTCCTGGGCTGGGCTGGCGAGGTAGAGGTAGCAAGCCGAGTAGCGAGTAGAGGACGAACGAACCTGTAGGCACTGACTGCACTCTAGTGCCGTAGTAGCGTGCCCCAGCAAAAAAGGGCGACTCCGAAAATGGATACGGCTGATGTGATGCACTGTGTACGGACGACCACACAGGCTTTTCGATGCACACGTTATGTTCAAGTCCAACGTCCGGGGCCATCTCGATATTGGAAGCATTCAGGCAGGACGTGGCGCATCAGGCGCGTTATGCACTTCAAAGGGGTGATTTCACTGGATGAGAGGCAAATATTCTTTCCAGCTGCTGGTGAAATGGTCGTCAAACATGAGATACTGGCCACTGGAGGCCCATCGACAAACAACAGCAACGCATCCGACAGTCAAACTGCTTCTATCATATTCTTCCAACACGCGACACTGTCCAATACTGTACAGTCTGTCACTGGCAAAAGGATCTGTCCATGCCATATCTAAACTTGGAACAGCCGGACGTACCATCGCCTGTCGGGGTAAGGGGCCCGACCCGAGGGCAGGGCAGGAAACCTTGTGTTTAGTAAGGATTGGACCTGGATTGGAGTTTAGGTGTGTGGGCCGGGTCAAATACGAGGATTAGGACAAAGTGCATATTCATTCACCTGCAATGACTACGCGGCCGTCCTTGAGTCTCGCGATACACAACATGCAAAACTTCGTATGATGGAAGATGGATGCACGCATCTTGTTGAGTGTGTCTTGGTGATCTGGAAGAAAACACAGAGAGGCTGTGTCGTGTTGCGATCCTTCGTTTGTGCATGTGAAGCTCAAACACCAGCAGTGTCTCTCTGAAGTGTCATGATGTGCTTTACATCCGTGACGGTCTGAATAACATCCCTACACGGGCGTTACACAACGGTCACAACCCATAATTTCTCCTCGTCTGTGGTTACACTTTCACAGGCTCAGCATGGTCTGATCAAGACAGACGTCAACCGGATCGAGAGATCGTATTATCCGAAGATCTTATCTGGTTGTGGTCCTAATTTCAGGAGACTATGACTATCACAGATCTACATGTAACCGTTGCTTTCCAGGCTATTCTATCCTCTCTAGCCTCTCCAGCTCGATCCGCGGTTACCACAAGACGAATTTGTAACGTTTGCTAACATCTGACAAGCCCGCGACCAGCCGGGCACTCATGGCGCGTATGGTAAACGCCGTAGGTAATCCATAAAATAGTGCAGGTAGTCAGTACGTAACGTAGGCGTCAACGGGAGTTGCGCAGTGTTTCTCGTTGACAGCAAAAGTGAACCGCAGCTGGGACAGGCTAAGGCCTAGGCCGAAGTCAGCACTGGAGTCTCAAGCCATTTGCTTTTCCTCCGCCTCATATCATCTCGCAGATCAGCCAGTAAGGATGTCTCAGATGTTCTGACAGCGCGCGCCTCCCATCCACTCACGCTCCGTAAAACTGAACGAACTCTGACATGGATGTCGCGTAAACGAGAACAACAAATAATATTTGAAGCCTCGTGATCTTATAGTCATGACCAACAAAGACAAGCTGCCCTCCTTGATAATGATTGTGCCTCCTCCACATGACGCTCATCAATCGACTCCCGCTCCTAAAATAACAATTACAGGGAATTATTGCGGACTAGCATCGTCGTTCACACATTCCAGAAGGCCGAGTGGTAGGATCGATCACTGGAGCCAGTCTTCACCCCAGTTGAGCGACAACACTCCCTGGTTCAGTTGACACAAGGCAAGGTGAGCCTGAAATGTTGCTGGTGGAGTTTGAACACCCCTGAGAATACCACAAGAGAGATTGTTGTTCATAATCACTGGAATTGCATTCTTTATGACTTGCTCGTCGATGGCATAGGGTAGAGGGTACTGCAATGACGATTTTGAAAAGATATTGGGCACATAGTGTCTTGCCCAGACTTTCACTCATGTCTCGATCCCTTCAAATTGTCTTGGAAATCCCCTATAAAAGTTGCCACAATGATGAGACGGGACTGGGGCCGCCAACATCTACAATGACCCGAGCGCCAGTCAATTGGTCATCTAGCTCTCAATATCAAGGAAGCCGAAGTTGAAGCAGAAACATGTCTCAAGCCTTGCAACGCAAAACCGGACTCTAGAGAGAGAGAGAGAGACAGAGGCCATGAATTGGGATTCACACAGTACGGGACATAAAATGGAGCATAAAAGTAAACAAGCCTTTTGCATGACCCGCTGTGTCGTCCCTGTCTGTGCGGGTTAGTCTAGCATTAGGGGATGCCATTTGAGGAACAACTGGTTGGTTACTTGGCCAGAGTTGGCAAGGGTTTTCTTTTTAGGGGTCTATTTGAGAGAGTTCGCGCCAGTCATGATGAGCTACCGTTATTAGTCCATCTGTCCGTCTCCTGATGGATGATGCAGTCATCAACAAAACAATTGGGCTTTGGGTCCTCCGCTGACAGACGGGACGGATTTCAACAAGAAGCTGAGAGGAATGCTTACTACAAGACATGGTCTCAGTTATAATTGTCATCGCTGACCGTTTGTGGCGTGTAATAAGCTAGATGAGATGGACAGAGAGCCCTGAGCCACCACCGAATCTTTTAATAAAATTGTGGCATTCAATCTCATCATGACTGCACTGCAAAATTCAATTAGTTGTCCGCACGCAAGCGCAGTTTCAGAAACCGTTAATTCCCATTTATGAGGAAATGCGTGAACTTTAATTGGCACTTGAATGCACTCCTGAGTGGGTTTTAATGCAAAGAAATGCCACTCATCGCAGACTTCAGCTGAAGTGCCGAATTGCTTTAATAAATGATTCAACAAGACCAGTGTTTACATCTCGCTTTGTGACCGAATGCTTTGGTCTAACGGCTGAGGTCATTATAGTACATCCCTCACCGGGCTATCATCATCTGCCATGTGTTATTACCAATGACGCTTCGAAGTCTCACTCTCACCAAAACTGCCAAGAGCCAGACGAGGCGAGGCGAAAACAGAGGCAAAAAAAAAAAAACAGACAGAGATAGATCCAGGGGGAAGATGTTGGAGCTTTCCGGGAGTGCCGTGTGGCTATGGGCAGGGAAAAACCTCGTATGGCGTCCATTTTTATGCCGTGGCCGTGGGACAGCATCCAAACATAGAAATTGTTCAAGGCCAAAGGGGGGCTTGCGCTATGCCCGAGCTGCATTAGTGGTGTTAGTGGTCTACCGTATCGACAATCCCACCTTTCTACCGTGTAGAGAGTAGAGGACTCTCCCTGTCCTGTACGAGGAGAGGAGACTTGCATGTGGCCATCCAGTCCAGCCCAGTCCAGTCCAGTCCCAAGAAAACAATCCCTTTTCCCAGCCGAACCCAGGTTGTTTTTGTTGGTGTTAATACCTTTCCTTTACCTTGGCAAGTAGAGTTACCGCTACCAGTCCAAGTCCAATCGTTCTGGTGAAGGCTTCTGTTTCCGGAGCCTGGCTCTTCTTACCTTTTTTTAATCTTTATTATTGTTTTCATTCGACGCTCGTTTTGTCCACTAGCATTCTAAACCCTCGCTCTGAGTGCCTGTTTGACTGTTGATCAACCAACCTAAACGATAATACGATCGAAACTAACGACGACGACATCAACTCCTTAATAACCCAATTCGTGACAACAGCCTTTCTGCTGAAACCCAAATCTACCGAGTCGTTATAACCTTGGAGAGCCACTCGCTGGCTGCTTGTCCATCATGGCCATGAGCCTCCCACAGCTCGGCGGCGCAGGAGGCCCTCACACTCAACCCTCTTTGCCATCGCTGCCAGCACATCTCCAATCCGACACGCATCTCACTGCTCATCTCGCCAGTCGCTTCCATGTCTCTCATCCTACTGCTCGACTGTCTTCTCACGCTCTCATCTCTCTCAACACCTATACCAACTCCTCAAAGGGTCCTGATGGCGGCAAGGAGGGGAGCGCCATGGCTGGCGCCGAGGAAATCGCTGACAGAGCTTTTCTGCGATTAGGACACAGATCCGAGAACCAAGCCGTTGTGTTTTTGTAAGTCTATGATGCCAAAAGCCTGACAGTTGAACCCAAAGTTTTACTAATATACCTGTTCAGGGGTGAATCTGGCGCTGGAAAGTCTACCATTCGAGCCCACCTCCTGACTGCTCTTCTCAACAAGTCATCGACGCCTCTGTCGACAAAACTCTCTCTCGCCGCATATGTCTTTGATAGTCTCACAACTACCAAGACTGCCACAACACCCACTGCTTCCAAGTCGGGTCTCTTCTACGAGTTGCAGTACGATACTTCAGCCACAACAAACCCTGTTTTGATTGGTGGTAAGCTCTTGGATCATCGTCTGGAGCGTAGTCGTATCGCCGATGTTCCCACAGGGGAGCGTAACTTCCACGTTCTTTACTATCTTCTTGCCGGAACAAGCGAGGCTGAAAAGTCTCATCTCGGCTTGGACGGTGGTTCTGCCACTGGAACCACTCAAAAGCGATGGAAGTATCTCGGCCATCCCACCCAGCTCAAGGTTGGAATCAACGATGCAGAGGGTTTCCAAGTTTTCAAGAATGCTCTGCGAAAGCTCGAGTTTCCTCGCGCTGAAATTGCCGAGATTTGCCAAATCCTCGCCAGTATTCTTCACATTGGTCAACTAGAGTTTGAGACAACTAGCCAGACCAGCGTAACTGGCGATGACAGTGGTGGTTTCTCTCACGAGGGTGGTACAACCATTACTGCTGTCAAGAACAAGGATGTTCTCAGCATCATCGCTGCTTTCCTCGGTGTCAGCGCTGCTGACCTCCAGACCACTTTGGGCTACAAGACCAAGATGATCCACCGGGAACGCGTTACTGTCATGCTTGACCCTAACGGTGCTCGTGCTCACGCCGGTGAGCTTGCCCGAACACTCTACTCTCTTCTTGTGGCTTGGATTCTTGAGACCATTAATCAGCGACTTTGTGCTCCCGAGGAGTCCATTGCCAACACTGTCTCGATCGTCGATTTCCCCGGTTTCTGCCAGCAAACTCCCACTGGCTCTGCGCTCGACCAACTTCTCAATAATGCTGCTACCGAGTGCATTTATAACCTTACTCTCCAGAACTTCTTCGACCGCAAGGCTGATATGCTGGAGTCTGAGGAAGTCAGCGTTGCTGCGACCAGCTATTTCGATAACTCGGACGCTGTTCGAGGTATCTTGAAACCCGGCAACGGTCTTCTGAGCATTCTCGATGACCAAACTCGACGAAACCGAACGGATATGCAATTCCTTGAGGCTCTTCGAAGACGCTTCGATGGCAAGAACGCTGCTATCGAGGTCGGCTCTGCCCAAGCCAAGCTTCCTGGAAGCAACTTCATGACTGAGAACACATCTGCCGTCTTCACCGTCAAGCACTTTGCTGGTGAGGTGGATTACCCCGTCAAGGGTCTCATCGAAGAGAACGGCGAGATCATCTCTGGCGATCTCCTCAACATGATTAACGGTACCAAGAGCGAGTTTGTTGCCCGCCTTTTCGGTCAAGATGCTCTCCAGACTGTCACTCACCCCAACGAACGCACTACCGTTATGCAGGCTACCGTTAGCTCAAAGCCTATGCGAGCGCCTAGTGTCATGTCTCGAAAGACGCATCGAACTGGTCGTCCAAGCACAGCTTACAAGCGCCAGCAGCAAGAGGCTATGGAGGAGTTAGATCAGCAGAGCCAAGCTGGAGAGTCTAAGAAGAACGCCAAGATGACTCTCGAGCAAGGTGCTTCAGGCCAGTTCCTTGCCTCCCTGGACAATGTCCAGAAGGCTGTCACTGACCCTGGCACCAACTCATACTTCGTCTTTTGCTTGAAGCCCAACGATCGACGAATTGCGAACCAGTTCGACAGCAAGTGCGTTCGTATGCAAGTCCAAACTTTCGGTATTGCAGAAATCAGCCAGCGTCTTCGATCTGCTGATTTCAGTTTGTTCTTGCCTTTCGGCGAATTCCTGGGTATGACAGACGCGGAGACAATCTTGGTCGGCAGTGAACGAGAACGTGCTGAGATGGTCATTGAGGAGAAGCAGTGGCCCCAGAATGAAGTCAGAGTCGGTGCCACTGGTGTCTTCCTCAGTGAACGCTGCTGGATGGAGGTTGCCCAGCTTGGCGAGGCAGTGTCAGTTTCTGGTCGCTACGGCGGCTTGCCTTCATCAGATGCTGGCGATGGTCTTACACCTGCTGAGTCTATGGCTTTTGGTGCCTCCAAGGAGCATTTAGTTTCTGGTGGTAACACCCCTCTCATGTACGGTGAAAAGGCCAAGGGCGGTTACTTCACCGATGACACTCGATCTGAGGCTGGTGTTTCTGCCTTTGGCGGTGGTGACATGTTCAAGAACCTCGACACACGCGAGCAGATGGCTGAGCGAGGCAATGAGAAGTCTCTCGAGGAGGTTGAGGAGTACCGAGATAAGCCTAGCCGCAAGCGTTGGGTGGCTCTCGTCTTCTTCCTCACTTGGTTCATCCCCGATTTTGCCATCAGACTGATCGGCCGTATGCCTCGAAAGGATGTTCGTATGGCCTGGAGAGAAAAGGTAGCGATCAACATGCTCATTTGGTTGATGTGTGGTGTCGCCGGCTTCTTCATGGTCGGATTCCCCATGCTCATTTGCCCCAAACAGTATGTCTATAGCTCCAACGAACTCTCTTCCTACGATGGTAATAAGGGCAGCAAGGGTGCCTACGTTGCCATTCGCGGCTTTGTTATTGACCTCAATGCCTTCATTCCCAACCATTATCCTGGCAGCAACCTTGTTAGTGAGGATACCCTCCTGAACTACGCTGGCAAGGACATCAGCGCTCTCTTCCCTATCCAGGTGTCTGCGCTGTGCCAGGGCAAAGATGGCCAGATCCCCCCTGAGGTTACTCTCGACAACCGAAACACCAATATCACTGGCCAGCCCCAGCTTCTTGCCTCCAGAGATATTGATGTCAACTCTGTCTACCACGATTTCCGTTATTTTACCAACGACAGCAGACCTGATTGGTACTTCGAGCAGATGTACACCTTCAAGCATGTCTACCTCAAGGGACGAATGGGCTACAGCCCCAAGTATGTCAAGAAGCTGGCCCGAGATAGCTCTTGGAACGTTGTCACTATCCACGGAAAGGTTTACGACATGACCAAGTACCTCCAGGGTGGTCTCCGTCTGAAGACCAAGGCTGGCAAGCCTACTCCCAACATCCCGGGTGCCACAGACTTCATGGAGGACAGCGTCGTCCAGCTGTTCCGAAGTGCGAAGGGCCAGGATGTATCCAAGTACTGGGATAATATCAAGCTTAGCCCTGTCAAGAAACAACGCATGGAGACCTGCCTGAACAACCTCTTCTACATCGGTGACTCGGATACTCGAAATTCCACCCGCTGTCAGTTCGCCACATACTTCATCTTGGCTATTTCAGTCATGCTCGCATCTATCCTCGTCTTCAAATTCCTTGCTGCGCTCCAATTCGGTGGCAAGAACGTGCCCGAGAACCTCGACAAGTTCGTCATGTGTATGATTCCCGCCTATACCGAAGACGAAGACTCGTTGCGTCGTGCTATCGACTCGCTTTCTCGCATGAAGTATGATGATAAGCGTAAGCTTCTCGTCGTTGTCTGTGACGGTATGATTATCGGTCAAGGTAACGACAGGCCTACGCCACGCATCGTGTTGGATATTCTTGGTGTCTCTGAGACTGTCGATCCTGAGCCTCTCAGTTTTGAAGCTCTCGGCGAGGGTATGAAGCAACACAACATGGGTAAGATCTACTCGGGTCTTTACGAAGTTCAAGGCCATATTGTCCCCTTCATGGTCATTGTCAAGGTTGGCAAGCCTTCTGAGGTCTCTCGTCCCGGTAACCGTGGTAAGCGAGACTCTCAGATGGTTCTCATGCGTTTCCTTAACCGCGTCCACTACAACCTTGCCATGAGTCCCATGGAGCTTGAGATGTATCACCAGATCCGCAACATTATTGGTGTCAACCCAACCTTCTACGAATATCTCTTCCAAATTGATGCCGATACTGTCGTCGCTCCGGACTCAGCTACTCGAATGATCTCAGCCTTCATCGATGATACTCGCCTGATTGCTTGCTGTGGTGAAACCGCTCTCACCAACGCCAAGGGCTCTTTCATCACCATGATTCAGGTCTACGAGTACTGGATTTCACACAACTTGTCCAAGGCCTTTGAGAGTTTGTTCGGCTCAGTCACTTGTTTGCCCGGTTGTTTCTCCATGTACCGAATTCGCGCTGCCGAGACGGGCAAGCCTTTGTTCGTCAGCAAGGAGATCGTTGAAGACTACTCCACGATTCGTGTCGATACTCTACACATGAAGAACCTGCTCCATCTCGGTGAGGATCGATATCTCACAACCTTGCTCCTCAAATATCACTCCAAGTACAAGACCAAGTACCTCTTTAGCGCACAGGCCTGGACTATTGCCCCTGACTCTTGGTCTGTCTTCCTTTCCCAGCGACGTCGTTGGATCAACTCTACTGTGCACAACTTGGCTGAGCTTATTCCCTTGGCCCAGCTTTGCGGTTTCTGCTGTTTCAGTATGCGTTTCGTTGTTTTTATCGATCTTCTGAGCACTATCGTCCAGCCTGTCATTGTCATGTATATCGTGTACCTGATTTACCAAGTCGCAACCAACCCGTCAGTTGTTCCCATTACAGCTTTCTTGCTACTCGGTGCCATCTACGGTCTGCAGGCTATTATCTTCATCCTCCGACGCAAGTGGGAGATGGTTGGTTGGATGATCATGTACATTGCTGCCATTCCTGTCTTCTCTTTCGGTCTACCCCTGTACTCCTTCTGGCACATGGATGATTTCAACTGGGGTAACACTCGTGTTATTGCTGGTGAAGCCGGTAAGAAGATTGTTGTTTCAGATGAGGGCAAGTTTGATCCCAACTCGATCCCTCGCAAGAAGTGGGAGGAGTACCAAGCCGAGCTCTGGGAGACACAGACCCAGACAGCCCGTGACGATGTGCGATCAGAGATCTCTGGTTACAGTTATGCCACAAAGGCTCAAGGACCCCTCTCTGAGTACGGTGGTGGTTACCAGCCCAGCCGCCCCGGCTCAACAGCCGGCTTCGGCCACCAGAACATGTCTCGCATGTCTCTGGCCCATTCTGAGATGCCTGGCAACCGTGCGAGCCAGTTTGGTGGCTCACAGTTCTTCTCTCCCGAGGAGATGGTTGGCATGCCTAGTGATGACGCCCTTCTCGCTGAGATTCGCGACATCCTCAAGACAGCTGACTTAATGACTGTCACCAAGAAGGGCATCAAGCAAGAGCTGGAGAGGCGATTCAACGTTCCTCTAGACGCGAAGAGGGCCTACATCAACTCTGGTAAGCCTTTATTCCCTAACCCATTCAATCGATCTCAAGCTAACAATTTCTCAGCAACTGAAGCTCTGCTTTCTGGCCAATTGTAGATTGTTTAGACTCAACATGTATCTATTGAGACGGTCGTTATAATGCCCATACAGCCTTGCGATAATCTTGTTTATATCTATTTTGGAGTGCGTTCATATTTTACAACGGCGAATTCTGGATGGGAAATTAAAAACTCAACATTTTTGTTAACGGCAGAACGAAAAGGCTGCTTTTATCCATATTAATGCGTGGGGTAGTTAGCGAGGGAGAGTATCTTTGTGTCGACGGGCACACATATTTTTCCGTCTTTAAGGTGTCCGTTGTGGTTTTTGTTTGGTAGATGGGTGGGATCTGTACATATGTACGAACAAATTTGAACAAGTCTGATGTTTGAGTCATTGACACCGACTCTGAATCTCTCAAGTGATGTTTGTTTGAGTGCCTAAGAGGAGATTTTCGTTTCCTTGATACAAGGAAGTCTTGGCCGTCTTAAAATGCTGGGTATTAACAGTCGGATAAATGTGTCTAGCTTATATATCCAATCCACTCATCTTTATAAACCATGCATGGCAAGTAACTTTTCAACGCCTCCCTTACTCCAGACCTTGACCTTTTCCTGATCACATGTCTCCCATACCCTTCTCATGAGTGCAACCATTACGTCCGCCTCTTCACCCCCCTCAAAAGCAGCCCGTTGCGAGTCCAGCCAGCTGAGGATGCCGAAGCGAGTCGTCAGCGTGGTGCTACCGCCTTCGATGCAAGTCGCGCGATACAATAGACGTGATAAACGAGTCCGCAAATTGACTCGTAAGTAAGGGTTGGCACCGAGAGCGAGTATCTTCTCGAACCAGCGCTTGCGATGAAAGATGCTGAGGTCGGAAGGTGTGCGCAGGCTGTCAAGGAGGTAGGTGAGAAGCCATGTGATTTCGGTGTAATACTTATCATCTTCTGAGGGCTCACCATGAAGAATGTCGTGGGCGAGGGGAAGCTTATCAGCAGACCAGACGGGGCTGCGTGTGAGGAAGCTGTTGATTTTGGGGTAAAGGGGGTGCAGTGGATTCTTAAGAACATCCAGAGCGTGGATGGCAAAGGCAGTAAAGGCAGAGGGGACTCGGCCCTTGTCAACTTGATCCCGCGAGGACTCGGCAAGTTCGCACAAGAGGAGCCAAACTTGCTCCTTTTCTTCGTACGAAGATTCCTTGAGCTTGGCAGCCATCTTGAGAATGCTGGTGAGGGATTCTTTGCGGATGTTAGTATGGGGAGAGGAGAGGAGGCGAATCAAAGCTGCTGCCCAGCCATCTTCGACGAGGTCTTCTGCGTTTTTGCCAGCCCATCTTGTCAAAGCTGTGTTATCCTCGTCTTCTGGCAGTGGTATATGCAGCATAGCCTCGAGCTTTGAAGAATCAATGACCGAGTCATCTTTTGAATCATTCACATCAACTGTGTCGGCATCAGGCATATGTTCATCAGCATCTGCATCGTCAGAATTTTCCTCTTTGAGCTTCTTCATCTTGACCTTGCTTGATGAAAACTGTTCTAAGATGCGTTTGTATAGAGCTTTGGTGAGTTGTTTTCTTGGCTTGAACTTGTATGAAGTAGAGAAGTAGTAAGACAGGAACTGGCCAAGCGCAGTTTTCTCATCGCTGTTAGCAGAGCCCATTGCGAATGACAATTGCTCTACCAGGGTCACGTTGACCAAAGCAGTCTCATTACCAGATGACACACCATCTTCCTGGGCATATGTTTCTAACAACTCGAGATACTTGATTGGCGAGGAGGCACATCGGTTGATGCAGTTGTCAATGTATGACCAAACCTTCTCCATTGGCTTTGCCTTGACATCGGTAAGTGTTGCCTGGAGAGCCTCAAACAGGGGGTTCATCAGGGACGCCTTCGTTACCATCTGGTTCTCAACTGCGACCTCGCCTAGAACCTTCTTCAGCTGCTGGAAAGGAAGATCTCGCTTTTCATCACAAAGCAGGCGCAGGAGGGCTGTATACGGCGACGACCCTGCTCCATCGATGAGGTTGTCTATCCTTGAGAACCAGCGCATACCAGGGGAATAGCTGGCAATTGATACCAAGTTCTCGAGCTCCATGACTCTCAGTGACTCATCCTCATGCTGCTCGCTTTCCTTGTTGAGTGACTTGAGAACTTCTGTGAAGAAAGGCGAAACATCAAAGTTGGCAGCAAGAGCAACTTGTGGAATGACTTCATAGTAAAGGCGCAGCAAACGACTGGCCATGGTCTTATGGAGAATGTTCTCAGCTGGTATTCCCTTATAAGACCGAACGATTTCTTTCATGTCAGGAATACGCTGGCAAAATGCATCGATTAAACGACGGCCAGCTTCTGCCCAGACAGGATCATTGCCCTTTGAAACCTCTTCATGCATCTTGAGAGCTTCAGCCAACTTCTCGACGGCCACGATCAGAATGCGGGTAGCGAAGAAAGACGTGAGGTTGGATTTGGAGGAAAGACATCGGATCAGGACTTTTTGATTAATTGGGAGAGGAATAACGTTGTCAAGAAGGATGGACGTGGGAGGAGGTGCCTTGGCTGATCGGGATCGATCTCCGAAGCGAGGAGGAAGAGGAAGTTGCATAGTGTTGAAGAGGAACGCGGCGTATCCAATCCATGTCATGGATAGCTTTGGTTCGAACGTAAAAGATCGGTTGCTTAGGAAATATTTTGCAGTAAGTTCAGGGGCAGCGGTGAAGATTGCTACCAGAAGCTCGCTATGTTTCAAACTGGACCAAGGACGCAACTTTTGGGCGAATTCGGCAAGGACAAAGTTATACACAGGAATGTCTTGTTTATATTTGTCGGCAAAGAGAGCACCCTGTGTGCCAGCCTTCGCCCGCCCGCTTGGCGTTGGGTCATCTTCAGACTCTTTGGGGTATAGACCAGTGGAAGGATATAAGATACCAGCAGTAGGCGTCGTACAAATGTAGATGAGGAGTTGATGGGCTTTGTAGCTCACCGTTGACTTCTCATCGACATCTTCGCCATCGCTGGTGTATGTGTATAGAGCCAAGAAGCGTACCAACGACTTGGTGTTGAAGCATCGGAATTTGACTTCTCTGGGGATCTTGTCATCCTTGAGAACATAGAGCTTCAAAGAGTCGAGAATATCCGCAACGAGGTAGGCAGGGTCGCTTTTGATCATATAAGTCACATGGGACAAAAGCTCCTTCTGAGATACAAGTTCCTTACGTCCATCTGAGCCCAAGAACTTGAGAAGGCTCAGGAAAAAGCGGACGGCATTTGTTCTGACGGAAGCTTTCCGCACATCTTCCTGCGCATCTCCGATATGTCCAATTTCAAGATTTCGCCCAAGCGATGACAATGTGAAATTTCGAGCGCGGAAGATTCGTTTCGCATAGGCGCCTCCGTCTAGGCATGTAGCTTCTCGAAGGAGACGGAGAGTAGGCGAGATGATGAAACCCTTGCTCTTTTCTGCTGACAGATTCTTTGCCAATGATTTCAGTTGCTGCTCTTGTAGGAGGGTCTGGCAGATACCGAGGCCATGCTTGACAAACTGTAATGAGCCTGAGAGGATCTGAAGTAGCAAAGCCAGGACTACGGCAACAGACGACATGACACCGTCGTTGTTCACCTGCACGGCGAAGGACCACATCTCCATGATATCGTTGAGAAAGACTGCATCTTCGGATGTATCTCTGGGCTTGACGGCTTCAAGGTACTGATGTAGAATGTCGAGGTTTGCTCGTCGGTCGCCCTCTTCGTGAACTATTTGATCGAGGAGATTCTTAAAAGATTGGAGGCCTAGAGGAGGATGTATCAGATCACGTTCGTTGGTGCCTTGAACAATATCGTCACTTACCATGTCTGGCGTTGCGCAAATCCTGGTCGAAGGACAGGAGATTGCGCAATTGATCGCTCGAGGTAACTTCTTCGCTCGTGGGCGCTTCGTGTACGACTTTCTGGCGCTTGCGAAAAGCGGCAGCGCCATCTCCGCTGTTGAAGTCTCGTTTGCCCATTTTGACGACCTCGGAGCTTGTCGCAATCTAGATCTCTAATCCATGAATTTACTTGACTTTTTGGCGTTCTGCCACCTGCGACCGCTGTCCCGCCTGCCAGTTTCGGAGCCATGGACTAGCAGTGAGGAGCACGGTCGGAAGATCTATTACCCGGCGTTGTTGAAGGTTAGGTATCTTATCTGCCAATGCCAGGATTCCTCCAGTCTTGGGATCAACAACACGGAACCTCATGAATCTAGATATGGAATAACGATATTGCAATTGACAACGCATATTGGTCGTCATCATCTGTGGTGCTGTTTGGCCATCAAATGCTTCCCTTTGGGCTGTGGCTGTTGTACTTTGAGAGACTGGACTTTGAGCTGTCCAAAGCAAAGGAACTTGTCTGTACGTACGGAGGGAGACCAGATGGTTGCCTGAATCAAGACGAGGTTTGCATGTTAGGTGGATCTTTGCTTGCTGTTCTCAGCAACTTGCATTCGTTCTTCCAATGCATTCAACGTCCTTGGAGTAGTCGATAAGTAAAGCCATGACTTGGTTACATTGCATATTACAACATTGCCTTGGAACCAACCTTGGCTGAAGATAATCATCGCCATGGAATGCTACTCTTCCCACACAGAACGAGTCAACTGAGTCAAACGAGTTCAACAACTCCACTCACAAAAAAGACGAGGCCGCATCGATCCCACATCGTGAAGTCAAATGCGCCACTCCCGTTGCATCCGCCGTTGCAGAGTGGAAGGAGTCAACTGCGGAAGAAACAAGGAAAATGGACATGAGAGGATCCTCCGTCTTTTCTACAGCCATTCCCGAAGTCAAGACTGAGACAGGCTGCCCTCCAAACTGATTATTGCGCCTTGTGCGGGATGCTCTAAAAAAAACATCAGTCAGAATGACTGAAGATCGCCACTAGAACACTTGATGGAGAACACACCATCACATGTGAATGGGCTTTTGTCTCCATTTTCTTCAGAACCCCTCTAGGGCAGGCAAGAAAACTTGGGGCCTTTGTCCTTAATGACAAAAACAGCCAGTGCGAAGGCCCTCCAACGCCACACTAGACTTGCCTGAATCTTTTCATCCTACTGGATACAACCTAAAGGGACCCTCTGACGAGCTTCTGGATGCATCCCTGCCAAAAGCTACCTAGCCAAGCCAAGGTTGCAAAGCCACTCAAGCTTCAACTTAAGAGTCGCTATTTTAGGAACCAAGGAATGGCAAAGTCAGGGGTACCACCCTCATAAACACTTTCATCAGACAACAAGGTAGCGGAAGGAAGCGTGACAGAATTTCGCTCGCAGGGGACCAAAAGCAAACACTACGCGACTCCCTACTAAGCTACTGTAACAACCATGGATGTTTGCAGCAGCAACAGGGAGCGGTCCGGCTGTCGATCAGGCTTGACACTGACCCGGCTGCACGGTTTGACCCTTTGTCTGTCTAAGACCGAGGTGCCCTAACAATACTTTTCTGGCACACTTCCTATTGACCCCACAAATGAAGCTATCCCACCTTGTTTGTCGGTGTTTAGTGGTTTTGGTGACTTCTCACTGAGACAAAAGCCGGGCTGTGCATTGTTTCTCCGGCTGAGAGACGAAGCGAAGAGGTGATTGCAATACGACATTGGTATCAACGTAGCGTGGCCGCTTACCGTCAGATGCCGCTGAAGGGCCAAGCAATGCATTTCAGCCGTTCTGGTCTACCATCGCCAATTGTTAAAATTTCGGGACTATCAACGTTTAGTCATTTTGTCTCAAGATTTCAAGGCAGGCGAATCGTATCGCGTCAGCTCACGCCAGAATACGGGTCATCACAATGGCCTCGTGCTCATCACTATTCTGGGTGCCATGAAACATCATTCACGACCGTTTTAGGATGTAGCGACCAATTCTTTGGCCGAGTAATAACAAACCTGGCCCAAAGGAGCATCTGGATTCGATGAGAGGCAGATTGACAGGCGTTCCTGAAGCTCCCACGTTTCAAGAGACCCTGGCATTTCACAGCTCACAGACAAACACGGTTGTCAGTCGCAAGGTTGAAGGGTAACAAAACGTGCAGCATACCGATTTGATGGAGAAGAGATGATGAAGAGGCCAAGTTCCGGGGTGCATCTACCAATCAGCCCCGTAGGACCAGGGTATTGCCCAAACCGGCGGTGCAACTCAAATAAGATGTATGGATGCAACGTCAGATGTCGATTCAAAGAAGACAAACAGAGTCGACAAGGCTAAGATCTGCACTAGGAGCCAGCAAGCAAGCGACGCATGGAAAGCATCTGTTGTGTGTTTACCGTAGAGAGCAGGGCGAGGAGCTATGACCTTTGTTGTTTGAACATGCGCTCTGTACAACGTCTGACGAAGAACGTCTCTTGTTCAATGTTACAGGCCAGGCCAAATGATACATAGCTTGGTTTGGGTATGGAACTCATGTTTTTGACGACGCCTTCGCCAAGACCCAAGTTCACACCAGTTCGACATGAGAATGTGAGAAATGCGCAGCGTGACGACACACAGCCTCGAACACAGGCAAAGGCCTCAAACCCCGTCATCTCACGCGGCTATCCAATACGGTAGCAGCACGAGACCTCGTCTAGGGTCCTTTGTGGCAAGGACAGGCAGACCAAAAACTCAATGGAAGGATCCACGACCAGCCAAAGGGCGAGTTGGAAGTGGAATGGAGTGGAACCAAATGCACGACATCGACTTGACTCGACTCTCTCTAGACTTAAGCCAAGGGCAACAGCGACACCATCTCGGGCACTACGTGTGGCCCAGTCAATGTGTCTCTGTGGTGTTTTGATAGAGTTGGTGTGGAGCGCTAACATGATCGGGAGTCCGTCAGGACCGTCTTCTAAGCGCCGACTGGTCCGGCGAGACAACCGACCCCGGTCCATCACCTGCACCGTGGGTTCGTCTTGGACAATCGTCAACCACTCGATACGTCGTCTTGCATCTCCCTTGGCTGCCGCCCATTTTTTTCTTATTCAATTTTTATTTATTTTAAATTTCGATCGTAACGGGGCCTGAAACTAACCCAGATCCCACTACAGACTCGTAGGGGCATGGGTGCCAATACTGTCGTTTGTTGCCTCCATGGGTGTGGATATACTGCCATGGGAACGTCGCGGCCCGGCCGTCATTCACGAGATGGGCTGGGCTGCATTACAAGTTGCTTGCCGCTGCGTGCTTCTCTTGTTCTTTAATCTGCCGGGTCCCTGGTCCTCTTCCTGCAGCTTTCCCGTCTTGCTTCACTTCTTGTCCTATCCCATTCCTCTCTTTCATCAACCACACTTCTCTTCTGCAGGTGCTAGTGCTGGTGCTGGCTTACACATACGAAGGAGTGTACTGTACATACATACATACATACATACATACACACTCATATCCCACCTTATCTCCATACGTTGATCCGCCTTTCAGCTTCTTTGCCATTTTTCTTTTACTTCGTTGAGTAACGAATCGTTCGTTCTTCTCTCTGCCATTCTCTTCTCCCCCAACATTCTACACGCCTTCTCGGTATGACGTGAGAGCTTCGCAGCATGACACACGCCGGTTCTCATGGTGCCCATGGCTCTGAAGCAGCTTCTTGGCCATCGTGGCTATCTCTCTGCTGCGCACCGCTGGTCTCCTCAGAGGACAGGAGGCCGCGTCGTAGTAAGTCTATGTCTACTTCTACCTCTGCCCACACTGCCAATGCTTGTGCCTCGGATTCGTCTTCAACTTTGAACATTTCGTGGCCCGTAGGCAGGTTGAGCGACGACCAGTTGCTGATAGGCCAAGTCGATGAGAAGCGTTCATATCCAGTAATATACGACCAACCAATTCACCATCCCCAGCCTGTTGCAATGCCGGAGCATCGTAAAATGTCGGAGAGGCCTACAAGAGACAGTGTCTCGTCAAAGAGAAGGAGATTCTGGTCACTCTCCTCAAGTTCGCGCCGGCCGCTCATTTCAGCTCCTTCAGACTTTCGCCATGTATCAACTGCCGCCGATCCATTTCTTGATTATCCTGAACCTACGCCATCGAGAGCCTCGAATCTTCGGCCTGCGAAACAGTTACCTCATCGCCCTTACCGCCCGCTCGAGTTGAGCATCTACCAGTCCGATAATGGTGTGTCTCCTATCATGCCTCACTTTGAACCAAGGCCTGCGAACCCGGCCCCCTTATCAGACTATTCTGAGTGTGTGTCGGGTTTGTCGGATCGCCAACAGGAAGAAGTGAAACCTTCATTGGAGCATCAGAAGAGCTTTTCAGATTCCCCCATGTCATTTCACTTTCCACGTCGCCAAGCTCTGGGAAGTGCTCCTAGTTCCTCTCATGGGGAAGATGAGATCCCACCTTTGATCCCCCCCAAGTCACGGGGTCGTCCTCGTGCGTATAGCTCACCAGATGTGGAAAAGGTCAAGGAACGAGTTGCTAGTGCTATGCTAGAGGTTGAGAAACTCCAGAAGCAGATTGACGATGTCATCGAGAGACAGAGTCTTTATGTTCCTAGTCGACCGCCGACTCCCCACTCGGTCGCCCGAACCATGCCCGGTATGAGCTCGATCTACGGACGTGGTGACGAACCACTTCCGCTGACTTCTTCGGACCTGGAGCCCATGCCGTCAATACCGGCTCTTCCCCCAGCAGCTCCTTCTTTTGCCCAGCGCCTCAACTCTGATATCATTGAAAGGCCACACACAGCACCCATCAGGTCTCCTCGTACGCCTGTGAGAACGCCTATTACACCACCTCGCAGATCCCGAACTCCTGGTGAGCAACGGTCACCTTCTACCCCTCCTTCTCGTCCCAGGCGAGATGATATACCCCCACCGCCACCTCTACCCTTGGTACTTCGACCTCCTTTGAGGAAGAAGAAGTCTTTTTCCCGGGTGTCGAGCTGGCTCTTCCCCGGGTCACCGCACAGCCGTAACATGAGTTTCGACTCTGTCACCAACGCTCCTCGTCCCATCAGGGGTAACCAAGGATTTTATCAAGTTTCGTTGGGAGGAGCATCAGAACATCGGCGGAGCACAGAGTCAGTTGATACTGTCAGTACTTGGGAGTCGGATGACGAGAATCGTACGGTCCCGACAACATGCTCTCTGGGTAGCACAGCTGCTGTGTCACAGGATGAGCCCCTCATCTCACGGTTCGCCACTTCAACGTTTGGCAGAAACGATGTCCGACCTCAAAGGAGGAGTGTCGGTGTTGCAATGTGAAGGAATGATTGGATGTTTTGGCTTATACCCCGCGTTTTCTCTTCAACGTTTTTATGACTTATACACTCGATGATACCATTCGTACTACGGCTTATTGCCGTGTAGCTAGACTACGTGGCAAGAAGGTCTTTGGGTATTTGAAATGCTATGGTAATGGGATAAAATATTTGGGAATTGGGTTTGGATTAAAGAACTGGTTTCTAGGTGGGCGGCAGGTTTGCTCTAAAATTTATGTCCAAGTTAAACGATAGAGGTTGGAGGGAGGTTTAGGAGCAGAGATGTTTTTGAGATCTGCATGATACAGCAACAATCTAGTCCGCCTAGAGCGGCATATTCCATTCGATGCTTTCCACTTCATTTGTTGTCTTTTATCACTAAACTCTAGGGTATTGGTGTGATCTAATAATAGCAGCAACACCAAACCAAATCACTATGTATGCTGAAGGAAGTTTAATTACCTAATTGTCACTATCGAGTTTATTCCTCTTCTGAAACATATCATGGATTGTTTCGCTGATTAACGACTGAGCGCAATCACTGTAACAACTGTTGAAGACATCGGCAAGTGGCTAATGGTGCCTCATTCGTCAGCCTCATGACTATGCACGTGGCCCACTCTCACCTGAAGTGAAGTGAAGTGTCTTTGAACCTCCAACATTCAGGGATACTCAGCTCAGCTTAATCAACACTATTCCCAGCCAACAAATGCGACCAAGCGCAAGGGCATCAAAGAAAGAGCTGCCAGTAGCTCAATACCTCCAACTTTGCTTGTCTATTCGCATCAGTCGTCACTGATTTAACCTTATCGTCCTCACGGGGACCTATTGGCTCTCATAAACATCTACAACATCCCTGTCAAGATAACCGAATCAGTGGAAATGGTTCGACTTCCGCGCGACGACGCGCCCTCAGAAGCGAATCGCTCAGATGCATCTGATGCCGATGCTGAGAGAGGACGACTACTATCTGGAAATGATGATGAAGCTGAGGCTGAAGATAGCTATGCGGACGCCGAGCGACTTGAGAACTGGCATACAGAGCATAAACGTCGAGAGACCCGACGATGGAGCTACCTTGTCATGATAATCAGCACAGTTGCATTGATCACAGTTCTCGCTATTTGGGTTCACAACAAGTGAGCATCCTCATCCAATTCTCCTATTTGACCCCAACTAACATCTGCAAGCACGCTGTCATCTGGATGTGAATATGACGGGAGCTGCAATGATATTTCCAGGCTCTGGGGACAGTACTCTTCCTTCTTCTCTGTCCCATCAGAAATTGATTCGTCAACACCGGATGATTGTGAGGTCACCGTAGGAATCGCCCTGTCTCGTCATGGAGCTCGATATCCAACCGCCGGCAAGACTACAGCATACAGCGCCACCATCGCCCGCCTTCAGAAATCAGTGACCAACTATGGCAAGGGCTACGAATGGCTCAAGGACTACGAATACAACCTCGGATCTGAGGATCTGACCGATCTTGGTCAAGACCAGATGGTTGACTCTGGACAGGCTTTCTATGAGCGATACATCGGACTTGCTGAAAAGACGGAGCCTTTCATCAGGGCATCAGGATCCGAAAGAGTTATCATGTCGTCTCACAACTTCACACAAGGTTTCTATGCCTCTCGAGGAGAGTCTGGAGATGACTACATCGATGCCATTCTTGTAATTCCCGAGGAGCCCGGTATCAACAACACACTGTCGCATGGAACATGCAGCTCGTTCGAGGACAATGATGAGGTTGGCGACAACAGTGCGCAGACCGCGTGGGGAAACAAATTCCTGCCTCCTATTCGGGATAGACTCAACAGGAACCTGCACAAAGCCAAACTATCGCTACAGGAGACGATCTATCTAATGGATCTGTGCCCTTTCAACATAGTCAACACTCCTGATGGTGTAGGACAATCTCGTTTCTGCGACCTTTTCTCCATAGAGGATTGGCGAAGCTACAATTACTACATGACTCTGGGCAAATACTACGAATACGGTAATGGCAACGCAATGGGACCGACACAGGGCGTAGGATACGTCAACGAGCTTGTTTCTCGATTGACGAGGAAGCCTGTTGATGATCGCACCACAACGAATCGCACGTTGGACGGCAACCCTGAGACATTTCCCCTGGACAGGGCGCTGTATGCAGACTTCAGCCATGACAACACCATGGTGTCTATTTTCTCAGCAATGGGTCTGTACAACTCGACAAGCAAGCTGCCGAAACACCATATCGTGCCAGCTATCCGAGCACATGGCTACTCATCAGCATGGGTAGTCCCCTTTGCTGCGCGTATGTATGTAGAGAAGCTTGAGTGCGGCGCTTCTAACGGAGGGAAGGGAGAGGAATATGTGAGAGTGTTGATAAATGATAGAGTTATGGAGATGGAGAGTTGTGGAGGAGATGAGTATGGACGGTGTAAGCTGGAGGATTTCGTGGAGAGCTTGTCGTTTGCGAGACAGGGAGGGCATTGGAATAAGTGCGGTACCAAGGGATAAACCCTCAGGAAGAGTTAGATATCCAGAGCGGCTAATTGCATGTTTTTTGCTATTCCAAGAGGCTGGTAGCCGTTGTGATGGACTGAAATAGACTCGGATGCAAGGGAGTGGATTTGCTCGGATGAGGAATACGAGGGATGAAATAAGATGGATGCTAATTATTTAATGAGATGGGAGGAAGCTTTAAGCACGACTCGGCAGAGCAGTCAAATCATCTTCACAATGGTTAACCTTGGGAAGAAGCCCAATTGACATGGATATGTGAATGCAAGCATTGGATGTTGCATGCAATTGAAGGTTGAGACTTCTCAGGGAATTGGATATAGAACTCTGCAGGGACTTGAACGCCTTTCTCCACTACAGCGGCCCACTGATACTAAATTCAGAGCCTGCATCAGCGCCAAGCTCACTGTAAACAACCCTAGTCCGTGGACGCTGACAGAAGTGGACCGCCCTAAGCTTTTCCCGTCCAGTCCTCCAGCGTCCATTAACATCCATCTCAATTGAAGCCCAGTCAGTGACATCCAATGGATCTTCATACTGCACTTGCACTGTGGGTAGGAGCTTGGACGAAACACCACCACATACCTTATCCAAACGAGACAAGTCAAGTCAAACAAAGGACACCAAATCTCACCTGCGAAAACAAGCCTTCATTGTATCTTCTACTTCTCACGGCGGATAATTACTATTCAAATACCAAGATAGATAACGCAATCGTTGCGATTTGCGCCCGACCAGCATCTGCCTCACTATCTCGTCTTTCGTCACCACGCGACTGATCGCATCGCAAACCCCTTGGGACACACAGAAGCGGGATCACACAAAGATGGTGTCGACGGCAGGAGGTATCGTAATCGCCATTATCGTCCTGCTCGTTGCAGGAGCTGTTGGATGGGTTGTATTCACACAGCTTCGTGCTCGCAGACTCGGCGTATGTCAATTCCTTCGCTCCCGAGCCTGTCAGTCAAACTAATACCCTATCTCTATAGCTTCCCCCTCCGAGTCTCGCCTCTTATCTACCATGGCATAAAGATGACAGCAGTTATGGAATACAACCCGCCCCTAGCGGCATCGCTGGCTGGTTCAACGACAAGATTCGCAAATTCAAGAACCGCAACAACCGATCCGCCGCAGGCGCTTACGAGCAATCCGGCGGTGCCCGCGGCCGTCGCGGCTTCGGTCCACTCGATCCTGATGAAGCGTGGGACTCGCGCGTTGGAAACGAAGCAGACCAATATGGATACTATGAGGAGGACGTTGGTGGTCGCGGCCGGGACACCGGATACGGCGGTGGTTACAACATGAACCTCGCGGCGACGCCGGGATTGTCGGGCGGTCGAGGTTTCGACGAGGAGGAAGATCGGGGTCGCAGGGCGAGCAGAAGTCCTGCATCGGGACCCGGAGGACGAAACCCGTTCGATGACGATGCTGGTTCAAGTTTGCGCGGCGTGAGCCCTCGACCTATCGACACGGGAGTTGCGAAACCCAAGAACAGAAGTGGTAGCGCCGAGAGCAGTCCGACAGAGCGACGGTCTGTGTTTAGGGAGAACATGTAAGGCGAGGCATGAGCTGAAAGAGTCGAGTATGTTGCGGGAGACGAGACAAAAGCTGCGCCATTATGGATGGTCTGCGAAGTTTGCCACGTTTGCTTTTCCTTCCTTCCTTCTTTCTTTCTTATTTACTGGGCTTGGGAACCTGTGGTTCATGCAGCTCCTGGACTTGGCTGGGTGGAATTCTGATATATCATGACATTGTGTATGTGCTGCGAGAAAGGATTCTTTCAATTTGGTAGTTTACGGAAGTCTTGTATCACTCTTGTCGATAGTGATTTAACACTCAATTCACGGCGTTTCTATCCCTAGATTTGGTTGCGAAATGCCATGTGTCCAATTGAAGCACAGCACAAACCCAACGTGCTATTTATCCCCTGTTCATTGAGCATCACTGCAATGTCAGGAAGCTCCGGATGGCCTGTTCTGACCGGCCCCGGCTTTCGGCCCCTCACAGACGTCAGCTTGAGCTGCCCCGCCAAATCATTGAGAACCCCTCCATAAATCTGTTCCTCCACTACATCATAACACCATCTTATCTTGTCCAGTCAACAACAAGAAGGAAACTATACACAATGGCTGATATCGATCTCCAAGCCGTTCATGATGAGCTCGTCTCAGTAGCCTACGAGGCTGGAGCCATGATCTTGGCTGCCAATCCTGCTGAGCTCGACACCGACACCAAGCTCAACTGTACGATCATGTTCTGTCCATGATATGTCTTGTAGCTGACACAATTGCAGCCGTCGACATTGTTACCGAAGCAGACAAGGGTGTTGAAAAGATGGTCTCAACCCGCCTCTCCTCATCATTCCCCTCCATCTCCTTCATGGGTGAAGAGACATACAAGCCTGGCGTGAGACTTGGCCCAGAGCCAACTTTCGTTGTCGACCCAATCGATGGAACAACCAACTTCGTGCACTCATTCCCTAGCGCCTGTATCTCTCTCGGTCTCGCAATCGATCGTCAGCCCGCCATTGGCGTCATTTATAATCCATGGCTCGACACCCTCTACACCGCCATCAAGGGCCGCGGCGCCTTCCTCACACACGGTCGTGGGAAAGAACCTCGCCGTCTTCCCCTCGCACGCTCACCACGACCCATTGAGGGCCTCGGCAGTTCTCTTGTCGCCGTTGAATGGGGAGCGCAACGTGACGGGCCCAACTTCGACATCAAGGTCGAAGCATTCCGAAAGCTCACAGCGACTCCTGAGAGTGGCGGATCAATGGTTCACTCGTTGCGGTCGATGGGCTCTGCTGCGCTGAATATTGCTGCTGTGGCTGCGGGACAGATTGACTTGTACTGGGAGGGTGGATGCTGGGCGTGGGATGTTTGTGCCGGATGGGCCATTCTCAACGAAGCTGGCGGTCGCATGGTACATGGAAACCCAGGCAATTGGGACCCTGAGCTTGAGGCGCGAGTATATCTTGCTGTGCGAGGAGCACCAAGTGGCCAGAAGGAGCTTATCGAAGAGTTCTGGGGTGTCCTTGGCGACAAGAAGCTGGATTACTCCGTTTAAAGCTGCTATGAGATATGATGGAGCGTTTTACTAAAAGAGAGAGACCATATAGGGAAAACGAGTGTCAACCGCGCCGCGATAAATAGAAGTAAAGCCACTTGCGAATAGTATCACTTGTTTGATGATCTTTGTCAAATGCCACTAGCCATCTATAGACCCGTGATAGACAATAGGAAAGGAAAAGCACCTGGTTGCTCCGTAAATAAGATCCCATAATACAGTTGTAGCGGTTTTCGCTCCGTCTCCCTTTCACAAAACTTCGTAGTTTTTGAAACACCCCTTTTTTGTTCAATATATGGTATCAGCCTAAATGATGTTGGTCGTTCCTTGGTTCCATTTTCCTCCTCGGTTCAGATGAGCGATTCTAATTCCATCTTGATCTTGACCTACTCGGCCTTGACGTCGACCTTCTTGGCAGCAGGCTCGCCGGTGGGAGCATCGTCATCGCGGCTTCGCTTCTTGTTATCGGCAGACTCGTCGGCTGTGGACTGGATGCGAGGGGTGGTGCTGTGTAGTATGTTAGAAAATGCCTCTCTGTATAATGGTTAGGGCTGCTTACTCGTTGCTGCTGTGTTTGACCTCATCCTTGGACTGATCGCGGTCACGCCCACCATCGCGTCCACCACGACCACGGCCTCGACCACGACCTCCTCGGCCGCCGCGTCCACCCCGTCGGTCCTTGAAACCGTTCTTCTGGTCATTCTCGCGTCGCTGCTTCCAGTCATCCTGGCCACGGCCACGAGAGTCCTTTCCACCTCGTCCACGTCCACCCTTGCCTGTCTCCCTACCCTCATAAAACTTGCGGGGGTTGCTCTGGTTAGGTTCAATCTTCCCTTGTCGAATGAGGTCATTCTTCTCGTCGCAGTAAGCTCGCTTGCTCATGATCTTGAGATCGTGGTCCTTCCACTTGGGCTTGGGGTCAATCTTGATGAACTTGTTCGCCTCATCCTCGTCGGCGAAGGTGACGAACACGGAGCCCTTGAAGAGACCCTCGTTTGTGCGCCGGAGCTTGAGGCCCTTGACCTCGCCAAACTGAGCAAAGAAGCTCTCGAGATCGAATTGAGTGTTGGGGGCCTCATCGCCAAAGCCCTTGACGTAAACGGTGGCGGCTTCGACCTTGGACTTGGAAGCGTTCATGGGCTGGTAGGGGGTCTTGCGCTTGACGACCTCCTCACCCTCCTCTCCGGAAAGATCAAGGAACTTGCTGTCCTTGAGAGCAGCGATGACGGCACTGTAGGGCTGGAATGTTCGCATACGCTTGAAGGAGTGGATAGTCTTAACCTTCATGGGTTTGTTTTCGCTTCCGCCGCATGACTCCCACATGAACTTGTCTTGAGGGAAGTTCCAGTCGCCAAAGTAGAATTCAACCTAGGGGAGTAAGTACACACACGCGCGACAACGGAAGATAGATGAAGCTGTAAATACCTGCTTGCGGATGGCCTCAGGGTCATCAGTGACCTCACGGGTTGAAGGGTCAAATTTGCGGTTGTTGCGAGGGTTTTGGTCATCATGCTTGGCTGTGGTCTTGAGAATCTCCTTCTTCTCTTCAGAGTTATCCTCAGACTTTTCTGTGGACTCCTCTGCCTTCTGCTCTGTCTTCTCCTCAACCTTCTCTTCTGTGGGCTGGGTGGTAGGAGCCTCGGCCTCAGGCTGGACAGCCTCGACAGGCTTGGGGGCTTCAGCTTCGCTCATTGTGAGTTTCGACCGTTATTTGATAATTGTGAACGATGCGCGATCGCGACTTTTTCACGGTCGCAGGCGAAGAAGTGTTGAGTGATGGGATAAGTAGGAAAGAAACTAGAAGCGAGGTGAGAAAAGGTCGCGAAAAAGAAAAAGATGGTGGCGGGGTTGAAAAAAAGCGAGTCATCGGCGTGACTGTTGCCTGTTCAATGAAGCTTACCTTGACACAGTGAATTAATTCGAGGTTACACGATGGATGAATTTTTGTTTGTAGAAAACAGATTCAATTGAAGAAAAGTAAAAAAAATGCGATTGATTGATTCTGCCGGCGCGAGGAAAAAATCACCTTGGAAAAAACCCATCGAAAGGCCCATCTCTCGCTAGCCTTAGCTTTGCGATTTCACCGCCCGCCTTTTTTGGCGTTGGAGGTCCGCTACCCTCTCAGTCTCTCTTCCATCTCCCCCACCGCGGATGACCCCACTTTCCTGCCGCTCCCTCCATCGTTTTAGTGAGTGTTCCATTTCTCTGATCAGGGTGAAGGAGAAGTCGAGAGTTTATCTTGTATCATGACGATGACAACTTGAGATTAAACTTGTAATTCGATAAATACATTATGAACTTAGACTATTTAAGAGTAAGTCTCTCAACCGATCAAATCAGGCATAGCCTCTATAACAATTCTTCGATCTGAGTTATCAAGTTCTGTAACTGTATCAGAGTAGAGTGGTTGATCTAGAGATCGAGTTACCCTACCAAAAAGAAACTTGGCAATAAGCTCTTTTTGAAAACAAGTGCACGAACTAACCGTCAGTTGCAACCCGATTGGACCTTGTCTTGTCTCCTTGGCTCGGAACCAAGTTGAAAGCCGACCTGAAGGTCCGTGGCACAGGCAGATAAGAAGAATACCTACCTACCTACCACATGCCAAACAGAGAGAAAACCTCCGAATGGAACCGCAAAAGTTACAACATCTTGATACAATAATCGAGAGTTTTCGACTCTCTTGCTTGATCCGTGGCATGATGCGGGAGCGTCCGTCTGCCCCGACGTACTTGTGACCTCAGAACGTGATAGAGAAATACTTTGGAATGGTCGAGACTCATATTCAGCTCCCAAGTATCCCTCTAGTTTTGCATTCGTAGACTCCACATCCCACTTTGCAGGACGGAACTTGGGAATGACATCAGCCATCTGGAGCTATTCTCAACAAAGTTGCGCAACATAAGGTACCTTAGTGTCATATAAATCCCCAGCATCCAGGCACCGATTCCTTCGGATACCTGCCGAGGTGTCGACCTAATCTCACGGTTCAATCTACCATTTCGATTCTATACTCTCTTTCAACAATCTACCCGACATTCCTCTATCTGCCTTGCGACAATGCACTGAGTTTAGGCTTCCAGCCACTGAAAGCATGTGCCGTGCGCTGTCACACTATGATAATAAAATTCTCAACAACCCCCAATTGCACGCAATACCATGAGACACTACCGCGGCTCTCTCAAGAGCCTCAATAGAGTCACTGCAAGACTCAATACCCACCAGCGTATCCCACGACGAAGACTATCGCATCGCCAGCACCGTCATCTCTGGACATCTCCATCCAAGAACGATGCGAAGCAAGAAGCCAAGCAAAAATCGACGTTTCCAGTAGCAGTAATTACCGGCGGGCTTTTCATCTGGTGGCTCTACCCTTCTGACGACTTTGCACAGCTTTCCGGTAAACAATCAAGGCAGCGAGCCCATGAGGACTCTCCAAAGGACGAGAAACAAGGCGTGACCCAGGTTCGAGAATCCGATACGGATCAGTCGGCCTGGACAAACTTTGCTCGCCGCTTCGAGACGTTCTGTAAGCTCAACGATGTTCAATTCTCTTCCTTCTCCGACAAGGTCGTTAGTTATCTCCTCCCTGAGTGGTCCAGACTTATCCCAGGCTATGTTCGGAAACTTCAGCATGAACTGTCCATGTCCCCAGGGTCTCTGGCCGACGAAATTTGGCAAGATGCCCACGACCCCTTGATTCATCCCGAGATTCGATATTCAGCCAAAGTCCGAGTTTCACCAAATCTTTGCGACGAGGAGAAGGAATTTTTGTCCCGACGAAAACGAGTCGCCAGAATAGGGCTGGCTAAATATCTCGGACTAAAGGAGGAGGATGTCCATCCAGATGATGTTCCAACGATTGCCATGTGTGGCTCTGGTGGAGGTTTGAGGGCACTTATTGCTGGAACTGGATCAATTCTTGCCACAGAAGAAGACGGGTTGTTTGACTGCGTCACATACACCTCAGGCGTGAGCGGCTCATGCTGGCTTCAGGCTCTGAGTCTGACATCGTTCAACAAGGGAAACATACGTAACCTTCTCGAACACCTCAAAGCTAGGGCTTCAACCCATATCGCCTACCCACCTGTGGCCTTCCAAGCTCTTGCTTCTATGCCCACTAATAAATACCTCCTGAGTGGTATGGTCGAGAAGCTCAAGGGTGATCCCAAGGCAGATTTTGGTCTCGTTGATGTGTATGGTGTCTTACTGGCAGCTCGGTATCTTGTGCCGAAAGGAGACCTCGGGGTCAACGACCGCGACTTTAAGCTCTCAAACCAACGCCAATATGTCCAATACGGGCAGCTACCGATGCCCATTTATACTGCCGTGAGACACGAGATTCCTGACTTGCCAGAGGCTGCTGAACAAGGGCCTATCGAAGCCGAGATCGCCAAAGAGAAAGCCAAGAAGGAGGCTTGGTTTCAGTGGTATGAGATCACCCCCTACGAATTCTTTTGTGAAGAGTTCGGCGCCGGTATCCCCACCTGGGCTCTAGGCCGCAGATTCAACCAGGGATGTGATGTCCCTCCTGAGGATGGCTTTCATCTCCCTGAACTTCGATTACCACTCCTCATGGGCATCTTTGGTAGCGCATTCTGTGCAACACTCAGTCATTATTACCGAGAGGTCAAGCCACTTGTCCAGGGCTTGACTGGTTTCGGGACTATTGATGAACTCATCTCGACACGAGACGATGACTTGGTCAAAGTGCACCCTATTGATCCTGCCAAAATACCCAACTTTGCCTACGGAATGCACGGAAAATTACCGGAAACCACGCCGACCAGTATTTATGACAACGAGTATATTCAACTTATGGATGCTGGAATGTCCAACAACTTGCCTATTTATCCCCTCCTGCGACCGGGCAGAGATGTGGACGTTCTTGTTGCCTTTGACGCCTCTGCAGACATCAAAACCGACAACTGGCTCTCAGTCGCCGATGGCTACGCCCGTCAACGAGGTGTCAAGGGCTGGCCTGTCGGCATTGGCTGGCCCAAGCCTGGAGAAGCTACATCCCAGGTTGTAGAAGAGCTAGACGAAGCGCAGGCGAAATCAACTCGTGAAGCTGAGGCTAAACTTCGCGAAGCCAAAAAAGAGCAACATGAGCTTCGACAGGAAGCCCACGAAGAGGGCAAGCAGGTTATGGCTGAAAATGACACGACTAAATTCGAGCCTGGTGATCAAGAGTCCGGCGATTTGGGCTACTGCACTGTCTGGGTTGGAACCAACACAGAACGCAGTACTGAGCCACCCCCTCCCTCAAAAGCAATCTCGGGCGACACATCGTGGCAACTCATGGAGCCTGATGCTGGCATTGCTGTAGTCTACTTGCCTTTCATTTCCAACGACAAGGTTCCTGGCATTTCTCCCGGAACTACCGATTACCTTAGCACTTGGAACTTCATCTATACCCCTGAACAGATTGATAATGTTACTGCATTGGCTCGAGCAAACTATGACGAGGGAAAGCAGCAGATCCGAGATACCATCCGCGCAGTGTATCAGCGCAAGAAGAAGCTTCGCGAGGAAGCAGAAAAGGCCCAACGTCAGGATCGCTATCGATCTCGTATGAGGAGAGGCGAGGGAATCCGTCTGGGTGAAGGCGATCATTTCAGTTGAGCCTGTAATTTCAACATTACTGGCAGAATAACTCTTTGACTCATAGAACCATGTATCTAGTATACCCGTGCAGGCGTCAGGGACGCAGTGTAATGTAAAAAATCGATTCTGACTCTTATTTTGTTGAGTTTTGTCATTGTGTTACATTGTATCTTACAGTGACGTTTCCCATCCCGATCCTCTAGGATCCTATGCTCCCATGTAATTTTTATACACAGCCCAACCGGGGCGAAAATTGCTCATTATCCACATGAAGAGCCGGCGCCTGATACGCCGCTCTGAGTACATATATATTCAACACCACGGCTTTTCTTGTTTAGATGACCTCGCCGATATCGATATGAGGGGCCTTCCAGCGCTTAGCCTCCGGCTCGTACATATCACTTGGTACCCGGACCTTATTGCCGGGGCTGTAGAGGTACCACGCTTTGAGGGCGTTCATCGATGCCTTCCACCTGGCAACATCCAGGCTAGGGCCGCCACCTTCACCAAGCTTCTCAGAACCGCTGTAAATGCCAACAATGAATACAGGAGTTCGTGAATGTCGACCTGTCTCGCTCTCTAGACGAGCAATAGGTGCCTCAAATCCTTCACGAGCGCACAACATGGAGAGTTCGCGTGTAGGTAGTTTGAATTCGAACATGGTAGAAACGTCGACTTGTCGAGCAAGTACGTGAGCCTTTACGAAATCGCGAGCGGCGTCTTGACCAGAGTGGGTGTATACAGCACCAACAACGGCTTGGACAAACGAAGAGTACGCCTCATGTTGGTAGTACTTATAGCCCTCCTCGCTGCTCATCTTCTCGACGTTCACAGGGTCACCAAAAGCATTGTCGTAGACTACACGACTGCTGATTCCACGTCGGGGTTTAAATCGATCGGTAAAAGCGGACTCTTGACGGACAGAGCCCCAACGTGACTGCATATCCGCATCTATGGGTGCCCATTGTAACAGGCCAGGGTCGACCTCCTCACCGGGAGCAGCAGCGGCTTCAACACCCCACCTGCGAGCTACTTGATGCAGAGATTCCTTTCCAGAATAGGCACGGAGGGCCTCGTAGAGGACTGCCATTGGTAGACGAGGCCATTTACAGACGAGGAACTCGAGGACGTGGTAGTTGATGAATGTACTACCGAGGAAAGCGAGATTGGCGTTGTTAAAGCTGGGATTCTTGTCGGCTGAGGGAACAATGAGGGCCCGGGCGAGAGTTTCCAGAGGGATCTTGTTGGAGAGGGACAACCGGGAGTGGAGAGCCGCAAGCTTAGCCGACTCAGCGGCGCGTTCGGGGGAGGGAGATGGTAGATTGGTGAATGTAGATGTTTCTTCGTTGGTTTGAGAAACGGCAGCTGTAGAAGCCTGACGTTGAGTCGTTTGTAGAAATGCCTGTCTTGAGATACCGCTACCGATACTGCGGGCTTGGGCCTGCAGCAATTGGCCGCCCCATCGATCGATCCGTACCCTCTTCATCGAGCTAAATGAATTCCCTCTCGAGTGTCCCGTCGGTTTGTAAAAGGCGTCGATGAGGCGACGGAGCGAATTGGAGATTGTCGCCTGGTTTTTCGGTCGTCGACGGGTAAAAAGTTCTGCGCTACAAGGCTAGAAAGTCGTGTGAGCTGGGGTGTGTGGTTTGGCCGGAACAACAGGCGGCCCGCACTCCGTTTCTCCAGTCCAGCCTTGGAAGCCGAGACCTCACCTGTTGGCAACCGGCCATTTGACACCAATTCAACGTCGCCATTGCGCTCCCAAAACCTCTCTTTTACGTCCGTTGATCAATTATTCAAAATGGTGAGTGAGGGCTGGAAACTGGAGTGAGTCTGTGCTAACAATTGACATAGGGCGGCGGCGGAAAAGTCCCGTAAGTTTTACCTCTCACGAACCGAAGCCTTGAAAGCGAAGCGATTGCCGTATCTAACCCATCCTGCGACAGTTACCCCAAGCACGTGTGGTCTCCAGCCGGTGGTTGGTACGCGCAGCCTGCGAACTGGCGCGCCAACACCCTGATTGCTGGTGTCGTCATGGCCGGAATCGTTGCGGTTACGTGGAAGTTCAGCGCCGGGCGAGAACAATGGGCGCACCGGCCTGAGCAAGGGCAGTGGTACGCTAGCCGACAGTATGTTACCCGATTCCAGATTGGTGAGGTTCTGAGCGAAAGTGCTGACAATGGGATTCAGCTGGTCGAAACAGTTGAAGCAGTGGGATGAAGAGGACAAGGGAAATGCGTCAAAGAGCGAATAGAGTTGGATAAAACGACACCGTGTATAAATTTCTGCGACAAGATGAATACAATCTGATCCAAGATCAATACCCGGTTTCTATGGTGTTGTGATGATATGAGTCGCTAATATTCTATTTCACGAAGCTCCCTGGGACATCTTGACTTGGATTAAAGTGATGACAAGCCAAATTTCGACCCAAGAAGTCTCTAGTTTGTTCCTTGGTATAACCAACATTCTGCTTCTCGGACCAGAGGGTTATTAAATGGGTGTCAATGCTCGTTTCTGAGAGCAATCAGAGCACTGCTAAATATGCTTATGAGAATTACTATTGCCGTCTAATTGCCGAGAAGCAGATACACACTGACTGTACGAAGAACGAAAGTGTTCCGAAACATTGAGATGAACTCATTCATGCCTTGATTTTCCCTATATGCTTTGCGTCTAACGTAAAGAAACATCAGCAGAACACACTATATTGGAACAATACTGAAGCTTGCAATGTCTTTATGATACTCTGGGAATGTGAGTAGGCCTCTATGTGAGCTTCATCCTCATGAAGTGAGTTTGAACTAAATCCATATTGCTGGAACAGGTTTCACACAAAGCATCAGGCGACCGCAGATAGTGATCCGTTACAGCCGAACCTACGTGACATTCCTATTAGAGCGACCAAGACAAGGCCGATGATAAGGACTCGGCACCACACCTTACACAACAGTTAATACACTTGATACGAGGCTCCTCTGAAGATGTTGAAGGTGCCAACGGAGACAGGGCCTCGGAAGACATGGCTTATAACAAAACACCTAATGGAGCTTGGATCATACATATATTTTCAAGAAACCTGATGATAAACATAAGGAAAGTAATCACAAAGATATGGAGCTTGATGGACTATGATGCATAACTACTACCTCGATAAATGTAATTCAGACATAGCCCAACAGTCCAGTCCCGTCCAGTCTGCCTGAGATACTGACTGCCCGATACTATGCAGGACAACCAATAACAGAAGCACCAAGGAAAAGTCGGCTGTGTATCATTCGCCATCGGTTCTCCTCAAGACGAACTGTTGCATAAGTATTCAAAGACACGCCAACTCAGCCCCCACCACAGCCGGCCTGCCAACACCTTCACGGGCAGTCCCCTCAGTCTTAAGACAGTCAGGTACCAAATATCAGGTCCAGGGGTACCTGGGGGCACCAGGGTTAAACCGCCTGAGCCCACTTTAAGCCGCTGCCACTGAGGTCACTACAGGCTCTAGGCCCAGGTATCTTTCTAGAGAGCACCCTTGCACAACCTCCAGGGCTACGTGAGGGTACTCCGCTGCTTATGCTTATTGAGGCTCCAAGGCTGTTTTGCGTTGTTGGTCAAGGCAATTTCCCCTCTTTGATATTGATCGATTTGTTAGTATTTGATTGTTTCAAGTTGCTTGATTGAATATTGACTTCAAGCCGACTTTTCTCCCCGTTCCTTTCCTTATGTTGTCTCTGTTGCGTGTGCAAACCTGAGGCTGTTCGTCATCTTTCAGCTGCTCCGATCTTCTTCCGCGGGTATCGATCGTGTTCCAGAGGTTTACTGCCTTAACCTTCACCTACAATTGTTACCTACTACCCATCTTACCCTATCTCACTTACCTAGATTTTCTCTCTCGCTTCATACCGCTTTTGATCATACGGGCACTGGCTGTCAGTGTCTATTCTAAATCAGCTCGTCATTGGCTTGGCACTGCATCACCGTTGTTCTTTGCCTGGTTTGCGGGTCGCTTCTTAAGTTATTCGCCACCAGCCTAAGAGCTAAACTAAACGTCAACCAACGGACGGCATACCACCTTGTATCGGTCAGATCTATCTCATAGCCTTGATAACCTCGTTTGGCTCTTGTTCCTGGATCGAGCCGGACCATTTACTCCTTATTTATTACTTCTCTCTTTAATCCTCCACTCGACCCTTTTCCACGCAACCTGTGTTACTAATCTCAACACCTGTTGACCTCACGCGGACCTTCTCACACTTGGTCTCCTACATCACCCGACCTCGATCTTTCGCCTCAACGACGTCTTGAACTATCTTTCAGTCTGGCTTCGCGCGCCTTCCGCCTTGCCGGCCTTGCTGTCGGCCTTGGTTTGAGTGCCTTGACTGCGTACCAACGCAGCCAAGCGCAGCAGATGTCTTCTCATGCCGAGAGGCATGGCCACCTCGACGCGACCGCGGGCCGTGAGGTAGTCTATTGCCACGCCTGCGCTGGGGAATGGTATCGAGATGAGAATGGACTAACTTGTCCCGAATGTCACGGCGAGATCACAGAGATTGTATGCTTTCCCACGCTGCCACTTCCTACCCAGAATGCTAACCACGACATTCAGATCGATCCCGCAAACGATCCCCGCGACTTTGGCCACCACTCCTCTGCCTCCACCTCACCCGAGCATCACCCGTACGATTCAGATCCTGAAGAAGCCGACATAGATGAGCATACCCAGCATGGCTTTGTGTTCCGACGGAGCGTCCGAGATGGCCCGAACCACCCACATCATCATGATCCCGCTACTGCGCCAACGTATGAGCGCTTCTGGGATATGCTTAACGGATTTGGACCTCGCGCATCTGGCGGAAACGGATCTTTCCCATCGAGCCCCGGAGACCATGAACACCCCCAAGAACCAAACTTTGGACCGCGCATTCACCGGACGACTTTCACATCAGGGCCATTAGGCGGAACGACTTCTGTAACAATCGTCTCGGGACCTATCCATGCAACAAGCCGTGGTCCTGCTGGTGCCCCAGGAGGCGAAACATTTCAAGAGTATGCACAAACCCCATTTCAGCTTGCTGAACGACCTGACGGCTTGCGAGTCACGGCCATTTCCATGACTATTGGAGCTAACCAACGTACCAGTTTCTTTCAGAACATGCTACGCGACATTGTACCACCACCACCCACTCAGAATCATGGCGGCGAGGAAGGCGCTGGAGGCCCTCCGCCCGGCCTGGCTAGAAGCTTGCAGGATATCCTGAATCTTCTTAATCCAGCAAATGCCATGCATGGTGATGCTGTGTACTCCCAAGAGGCTCTGGATCGGATCATCACTGGACT
Source organism: Fusarium lyarnte (nom. inval.) (assembly GCA_014898885.1). Classification (NCBI taxonomy): domain Eukaryota; kingdom Fungi; phylum Ascomycota; class Sordariomycetes; order Hypocreales; family Nectriaceae; genus Fusarium; species Fusarium lyarnte (nom. inval.). The sequence continues at coordinate 66,418 of JAAVUB010000130.1, forward strand.
CATGGAGGCCAACCCCCAGTCTAACGCCGCCCCTCCAGCTACAGAGGAAGCCCTTAAGAATCTGGAACGGAAACCTGTCGATAAACAAATGTTGGGCTCGGAGGGCAAAGCAGAGTGTACCATTTGCATCGATGAGATGAAGGAGGGAGATATGGCCACATTTTTACCTTGCAACCACTGGTTTCACGAGGAGTGTGTCACCTTGTGGTTGAAGGAGCACAACACTTGCCCCATTTGCCGCACGCCGATCGAAAAGACTGATCGCAGTGGCAACAATAATGGCGGCAATGGAAACAATAATAACAATAACAATAGCGGTGACGGCAACCAATCCCAAGGTCCTAATCCAGGGCCTAACCCTGACCAACAGAATCCGTTTGGAACGCGGGCGTCTTTCACGTTTACTCCGAACCAGTGGACACCGTTCGACACTCCTCATTCCCACACACGCACGATGCGATTCTCGCGACCTCCAAGCCAGAGCCAAAGTCGTTTGAACGAGGCCTTGCGTACTATTTCGAACCGGCAACAAGAGAGAGAACGCGAACGCGAGCGTGAACGAGGCGAGACGTCCGGGTTCAGTTACGACACGTCTCGACTTCAGCGACGAAGCTCACACTCTCCAACAAGTCCTAGAGCGACTGCCCCGAGTGAACATGGCGCTCGGATGAGACAGAGAAGCCCTTCTCAGAGTAGCCGACGGTCAGCGGCGGACTCGGATCAACAACGTAGACAGAGCAGCAATGGCCCCATTAGCTGGCTCCGCGATAGATTTGGCGGAGGAGGACCTAGCAACGGACCACCACGAGAGGGAAGGCGACAGTAGGATCGTCACCCCCCCAACTCTGCGAGAATCACATTGGGGACGATATCAGAAGTCCTGATTCCTCGCCGTTCACTCGCCAGGTGGCGTGAAGACAATGAGAGGTCCTAGAGGCAGACCTTGGTGAGAGAACGTGTTGCTGTCGTACCGTCTCGATACACAACGTGCAGTGAATGCAGCCATATGCCAATTTCTTAACGTATGCGCTTCGATGTACGGAATAGAATAGAGGTTTAGTTTGTAGGGCACAAGGGAATGATTGGAATTGAGCTACGAGCGGCATTGCTAATTACATAAATGGGCGTCAGGGATACCCATAAAGAATGAAGACTGATGCTGAGTGCTTTTACTGTGAGCTCGAGCCATGCTGGTAGTGTTTATGAATATCAAACACTTGCATTGTCGATAACGGCTGCTTAATGTGCCAATGTTCTCAGCCTCCTGTAAGGCAATGTTCATGTGTTAAGTCTATTGGCTGGTTGTTGAGATACCAAGCAAGACTTGCAAGAGCCGAACCTGCATCAACCTTTGACTATTAGGCTGTCTGTGAAATATACACGCCTCACCTTTAGATTTTGAAGATTAGGCTGCTTCCTAAATGCCAATGTATGATTAAGGGGATAGTTCAGGACAAGAGATATTTACTACTAAGAACAAAGTAATGTATTTGACTATCTCGCTGCATGAATCCAGAAATCTTACATCGCTATTACGCAGGCTGCTACTGACTCAATCCAACTATCTCTTGGTAAAATCTTTGGCCTCCTTTATTGGGTCTTCTGGTGGTCGGTTTGACTAGGACATGTCCACACCTGGGATACCAGAGGGCCAATCGCCTGGTCTCACGGAGGGCCAGTCTGATTCCGCGGCAGACGGTTTTGGTTTCGTGGAGACCCAGTTAAATGTTGCGGAGGACTGGTTTGTTTCTGTGGTGACTTGAACAATATTTGCCCAAGTCGACCTCGGCTTCTCCTCGGTCTTCTTCTCCCGATCATGGACTGAAGCATGAGACTGGATATGGTGGGAGACTGGTGGGTTTTGATCCAAATCAACCTCTTGTATTTGTTTTTCCACAGAAGGGGGTGCAACGACATCGGGTGTTGGAGCCGTCACCGGTGATGAGGTGTTTTCAGGAGACTTGCTTCCTCGGGCTGACTGTGTTAGTTCGGGAGATATGCTGCTTTGACGAGAAGAAATCTTGCGAAAGGATGGGGAAAGCGACTGCCTCTTTTTTGGAGACACTGTCTCTTCAGATGCGTGTCTCTTTGTGGGGGACTGTATCTCTTGCGATGCATATCTCTCTTCACATTCATGTCTCTCCCCTGGCGACTGTATCTCCTCAGAGGCATACCCTTGTTCTGGAGGCTGTACCCCCTAAGACGCTTGCATCTCTTCCAATGGTTGTATCTCTTCAGATACGTGTCTCGCCTCTGGAGGCTGTGTGTTTGCTGGGCCTCCCTCTGGAGACCGAGGCAAAGAGATAATCGATGTTGAAGAAGCTGGGAGTTGAAAATCTGGGGCTTGAGGGTTCAAAGAAGATGGCGCCGGCCCTGATTCCTAATTATTTCAGGGGGAGCTGTTGCCGTTCAACCATACTTTATCGCACTGCTGATGTCAACAACAGCAACAAACTTAGGAGCAACTATTGTGAGATAAAACTTACGGCTGCGCAGAATTGAGGTCCGATCAATCCCGCTATAGACCCGGAAAGATCGCAGATGGGGCAGTCGCTGTCCCGAGATTCCATGACAAGTTCGCCGATTGTCAAGGTCTCGGGAAGTGAGGGAAAGCTCAAAGGCTAATAGTATGTAGCGAGCGGATGGCTTGGTCGGTGATTCAAGACGAAGCACTACAATAAAGATGGAATACTGTAACCAATATGGGGATAACGAAAGTTGTGATGATAACCACGATGATGTTGATGTTGATGTTGGTTCAAGGGGGAAAGATCAGGTATTTTCAGGCATTCTGCAGAATATATCAATTTTCAGTCAAGTCTGTTAGTAACTAAAGAGGAAGCATTAACCAGCCAAATGACAAAATAGATGGCTCTGATGTTTGCAGGGTACCTTAGTAGGGAGCAGTCACCTCTGAGCTGTTTCTCTCTACCTATGTTTACGTTGTACCAACATAAAAGTTTGCTGAGGCAGCCATAGCTCGAGAGGAAAGTTGAGGACAACTCCTCAAATTCCAACTTCTCCATTTGTGATTCACCCGTATCTTAAGAAAAGTTCATTAGTGCACTGGTGTTAGAAGTACCTAGGCAAGTAAAGCTAGTATCAAGCCTCGAAGTTCCTTTGTGCGGCAACTTGAAGTTTGGCAACAACATAACGTCAAGAAACAAACTTGCCCACGCTTACATCTTTCGAAAAAATATTTGCTGGAACGTTGCACCAGACATGGCGCTTCAGGTTAGCGGACCGTTGCGTTTATACCAAGTTTGTGGCGTATTGGGTAGTATGATGGAAGATGCCGACGTGATGGGGTCTTGAGAAAGGATGGGTGGTCAGTGTATAACTAGGTGAGTGAACTAGGTTGTTCAACGGCCTCCAGAATAGACGAAAGGGTAGGATAAGAACGGGACAGAATAATACTGAAGTCCTTGTTGTGCATATACACTCCCCCCGGTCACTGATACTCTCGACATAACACCCCAACTGCTAACGGTGGTTGCTATGACCAATAGCTGTTGAGAATAGCATGCTATCAGGTCCCAATGCCAAAAATTAAGTTTTACATGGTACAAGATTTTAGCTAGGACGATAAAAGACGTGAGCCGATGTGACCTAAGATCAAAGATCAGAGGCAGGGGTATAACTCAAAAGTCTCGACCACGCCGACTACACACGGAAGATGGGAAGGTCTTTTTATTTATTTATTTAAACCTTGTAACAATGACCCTTCTCCAATTACTCCGTACGGAGCATAGTACCGATGGTCGTGGTTATAATAGCTACGGGCTAGCATGATGTTGGTAAATCCTGAGTTCCAACTTGGCAGATTTCGCTGCCGCTGCCAGCGACATCAGCAGCCATACTGTGAGGTTTCAGGGTCTAAACGGTTATGACTGCGGATTCTGATTCCGCCAGCGAGGGTTCGACTCCCTCTGAGACCTATCCTTTTGCTCTTGATGGCTGCTTGAGCTTTGATAGAAGCCATCATCATCATCGAGTGAGAGCCATTAGTGCTGACCATGCAAGGCGCAGCATCTAGAAGCACACTCAACAAAACAGCCCAAGAACACCTACAGAATAATACTGCAGGAACGGGGTTTTCGGTGGTAAATAAACGCCGTTCGAGGTGCCAAGACGGTGGGGAGAAGTGATCGACACGCCGACTGTCCACTTACCGTAGGACAAGAGTTATATGCGAGCACCAATCGGGGGACCCGTAAGCGTCGTATTCTGTTGCAATTTCGCATATTCCCTGGATCTAATGCTGTTAACTCATTCATTATTCCTCCATAGTAAGGGGAATTCGGATGATTAAATCAAGCCGTCTCACCGCTTCGGGTTTCGGATCCGGTGCGGGAGGAGTGGAGCACCGGACACGGCCGAGAATATGAGGGAGATGCCGAGGCACAAAAAAGCATGAGACAATGCCCAGGATCGACAGAAGACAGAATAGAAACAAACAAAGAGTAAATTGCTTCAGTTCATACTCCAGTTGGCACACTACGAACTAATCCTCTAGTGGTTCACGTAGTTCAACGTAATGTCATGTAACAAACGTACGACTTATGGTTCATGGCTAGATCCGTCTGTAGAGTTCTTGTACAGAATTGCAACAGATTCTTGGCGACTCTAATGCGTCCCCAGCGATTGGCTTACGTTCACGGCACTTGGCACAAACGGGGCCGGGGTTTGGGAAACGGAGACGGACGGGAGATGGGAGATTTTGTTAGTCTTGGTCGAGTGAGCCTCTCTACGTAGTAATAAATCCGCAGCAATTGCATACGACGCGTTGCTATGACGTTGCGAGGCGAGCAGAAAAGGAGTCTGTGTCGCATTGTAACCATAACCTTTTTAATCTTGTAACTATTTAATCATTTCCAGTTCCGTTCGTTCTGCCATTTTGAAGCAAAGAAAAGGTGGTCAAGTAACTTTCCACCACTGCAACGCCAAGTTTGATCCGGACTTCAGCTCAGCTGCTTGTGCTCATATCACATTGTTCACATTCTCCTCAACTACTTTATAAGAACGAATAACCAAGACCCATTCAACACATCTCCACCCTTCCCCTCACCAGACCAACCCAAGCCAAACCAGACGCGACACAACACAGCAACACAAATACAGAATGGCTGAATCTGTACCTATTCCCGAGCCTCCTGGCTATCCTCTCATTGGAAACCTGGGAGAATTCACATCAAATCCTCTTTCTGATCTGAACCGTCTAGCGGATACATATGGTAATTAATTGGCCACAGTCAACTCATTGACCGCCGCTGATTCCCCTCAGGCCCCATTTTCAGATTACGTCTTGGAGCCAAGGCTCCCATTTTCGTCTCCTCCAATTCGCTTATCAACGAGGTTTGTGACGAGAAGCGGTTTAAAAAGACCCTAAAGTCGGTTCTCAGCGTACGTAACAGAAATCTCAGCAATTGAGCTTCACTGACCCTTGACAGCAAGTTCGAGAGGGTGTTCACGATGGCCTCTTCACAGCATTCGAAGATGAGCCCAATTGGGGTAAAGCACACAGGATTCTAGTGCCGGCTTTTGGCCCCTTGAGCATAAGAGGAATGTTCCCAGAAATGCACGACATCGCTACTCAATTGTGCATGAAGTTTGCTCGTCATGGTCCTCGAACACCCATCGATGCCAGCGACAACTTTACCCGTCTTGGTACGCAAAATATCGAGTCTTGTAAACATGCCCATCACTGACAATCCTCAGCTCTGGATACTCTGGCCCTCTGCGCCATGGATTTCCGCTTCAACTCATATTACAAGGAGGAACTGCACCCGTTTATCGAAGCCATGGGCGATTTCCTTACAGAGTCAGGAAACAGAAACCGACGGCCTCCATTTGCGCCCAACTTTCTCTATCGTGCAGCAAACGAGAAGTTCTATGGCGATATCGCCCTAATGAAGTCAGTAGCCGATGAAGTCGTCGCCGCACGAAAGGCGAGCCCCAGTGATAGAAAGGATTTGCTCGCTGCTATGCTTAATGGTGTTGATCCTCAGACGGGGGAGAAGTTGTCCGACGAGAACATCACCAACCAGCTCATCACATTCCTCATTGCTGGCCACGAAACCACTTCTGGTACTCTATCTTTCGCCATGTATCAGCTTCTGAAGAACCCCGAAGCCTACAGCAAAGTTCAAAAAGAAGTCGACGAGGTTGTCGGCCGTGGTCCTGTTTTGGTTGAGCACCTCACCAAGCTCCCTTATATCAGCGCCGTCCTGAGGGAGACCCTCCGAATCAACTCTCCTATTACTGCCTTTGGTCTTGAGGCCATTGAAGACACTTTCCTTGGTGGCAAGTATCTCGTCAAGAAGGGTGAAATCGTCACTGCTCTTCTATCCAGGGGCCACGTTGACCCGGTCGTATACGGCAATGATGCTGATAAGTTCATTCCCGAGCGGATGCTTGATGACGAATTCGCGAGACTCAACAAGGAGTACCCCAACTGCTGGAAGCCTTTTGGAAACGGAAAACGAGCTTGTATCGGACGTCCTTTCGCCTGGCAAGAGTCTCTTCTCGCCATGGTCGTTCTCTTCCAGAACTTCAATTTCACCATGACGGATCCTAACTACGCTTTGGAGATCAAGCAGACACTGACCGTCAAGCCTGACCACTTCTATATCAACGCCACCCTACGACATGGCATGACCCCAACCGAGTTAGAGCATGTCCTAGCAGGAAATGGAGCTACCAGCTCTTCAACTCACAATATCAAGGCCGCTGCGAATTCAGATGCCAAGGTGGGCAGTGGGAAGCCTATGGCTATTTTCTATGGCTCAAACAGTGGTACATGCGAGGCTCTCGCCAACAGACTCGCCTCGGATGCTCCTAGCCACGGCTTCAGCGCAACAACAGTTGGACCTCTCGATCAGGCCAAGCAGAACCTTCCCGAAGACCGCCCCGTTGTCATCGTCACTGCATCGTACGAGGGACAGCCCCCATCCAACGCCGCCCACTTTATCAAGTGGATGGAAGACCTGGATGGCAACGAGATGGAAAAGGTGTCGTACGCTGTCTTTGCATGTGGTCACCACGACTGGGTTGAGACATTCCACAGGATCCCCAAGCTTGTTGACTCTACTCTTGAGAAGCGTGGTGGCACTCGTCTTGTTCCCATGGGTAGTGCAGATGCTGCCACAAGTGACATGTTCAGCGACTTTGAAGCCTGGGAGGATACCGTTCTCTGGCCAGGCCTGAAGGAGAAGTACAAAATCTCTGATGAGGAGTCAGGCGGCCAGAAAGGCCTGTTGGTCGAGGTTTCGACGCCACGAAAGACGAGCCTTCGTCAAGATGTTGAAGAAGCGTTGGTGGTTGCAGAGAAGACTCTTACCAAGTCGGGTCCTGCTAAGAAGCATATCGAGATTCAACTTCCTTCAGCCATGACCTACAAGGCAGGCGATTATCTTGCTATTCTTCCCTTGAACCCCAAGTCGACTGTGGCGCGAGTTTTCCGACGATTCTCTCTGGCCTGGGATTCTTTCTTGAAGATCCAGTCAGAGGGACCTACCACACTACCTACCAACGTCGCCATTTCTGCTTTCGACGTATTTAGTGCATATGTTGAATTGTCACAGCCTGCTACAAAGAGGGTATGTAATCTTATTACTGCCGTCCAGCATTGACTAACATTTGCAGAACATCCTTGCTCTTGCTGAAGCGACTGAAGACAAGACCACCATCCAAGAACTCGAGAGACTTGCTGGGGATGCATATCAAACTGAGATCTCGCCAAAGAGAGTTTCTGTTCTGGATCTTCTCGAGAAGTTCCCTGCTGTTGCTCTTCCCATCAGTTCCTATCTCGCCATGCTCCCTCCTATGAGAGTCCGACAATAGTATGTTCCTATTCCTCCTTACCACCTTCATAAGTACTAACGAGACAGCTCCATCTCTTCCTCACCTTTTGCAGACCCGTCCAAACTCACCCTCACATACTCCCTCCTGGACGCCCCTTCGCTCTCTGGACAAGGCCGCCATGTCGGTGTCGCCACAAACTTCCTGTCACGGCTCACCGCTGGCGACAAACTCCACGTCTCGGTCCGCGCCTCGAGCGAAGCCTTCCACCTCCCTAGCGACGCTGAGAAGACTCCGATCATCTGTGTCGCCGCTGGAACTGGGCTCGCTCCCTTCCGCGGCTTCATCCAAGAGCGGGCCGCCATGCTCGCCGCAGGTCGAACTCTCGCACCAGCTCTTCTGTTCTTCGGATGTCGAAACCCAGAGATTGATGACCTATACGCTGAGGAGTTTGAGCGCTGGGAGAAGATGGGCGCTGTAGATGTGCGACGTGCGTACTCTCGTGCCACTGACAAGTCTGAGGGATGCAAGTATGTCCAGGATCGTGTCTACCATGATCGCGCGGACGTCTTCAAGGTGTGGGATCAGGGAGCCAAGGTATTTATCTGCGGGAGTCGTGAAATTGGCAAGGCAGTTGAGGATGTTTGTGTTCGTCTCGCCATAGAGAAGGCTCAGCAGAATGGCAAGGATGTTACTGAAGAAATGGCACGGGCTTGGTTTGAGAGGAGTAGGAATGAGCGTTTTGCTACTGATGTTTTCGATTAGAGGCTTCAATGAAGAGGCCCTTGTATGTAAATATTGAGTTTTGAAAGGCTAAACTGGTAATATTTCTTTGATGAGGTTCATTATGGACAAAGCTTTGCAAGAAGTGTTATACAGTATTGGGAGATGGTAATGTTATGATGATAAATAGGGGAGTGACTATCCCTAGGCACCGCAGACATGATTTTGAGTCGAATTGCTCTTATCGACTATACATATAGATCAAAGGCGAATGTTTAGTACAAAATGCCCATGGTTGATTGTTCTCTGGAGGAATCTCGTCTTGAGCTTTAGTCGTGAAGTGATCTACAGCTCGGGACAAACTACCCGATGCTAAGCTTCTGAAAAAAATGGATAGCCCAAATGTTGGCAGATATGAGATGCAGCTGTCAATGCTTTAGAGGGAAAGCATGCGATATGCCAATCAAAAAGCCTTATAAGGCAAGGGTGTCAGGGAAATAGTTGATTAATTTAGCTTGAAACATGGGATAAAGGCTGATTATCACGGAATTCGTAACGGTCAGGATGAAGCTCCAGCTACTGACGTCATATGCTCTGAGAGCCCTCGTATGTACAGCAAAAAAGCTTGGCCAGCCTCTTTATTTTAGAGTTACAAAGCAAGCTTTTTCTTGTCAGTGCTTGATCAATTGGCAGAGACATTAGAACGGAAACCAAAACGCTTCATAGTGAAGATGACACAAGTCAATTGGCCCCTCTGCTTTGCTTTCAGCCCTGTGCGTAGGTACCTAGTATTACGTGTATGTGCGGGTCATGACGGATGCCGCGATCTTGGCCTCGGCCTGTGACAGTCCCTGCTCGCCTGAACTGTCGTTCTCGTAGGTCCCTAGTCAAGCTGGGCCTATTGTTAGAAACCCCCCAAGAGATTTGCGCGCCGTGTTCGCCGGCTTGGCACTGTTTTCCTGTCTTTGATGTGAAGGTTCTGCTTGGTCGATGACATCGCCAGTTGCAAAAAGTCTCTCTCGTCTCACCAACTGCATCCATCGCATCAGGATCAAGGCCTAGCTAGGCCATGCCATGCCATGCCATGCCACCAGATGCTTTGTCGCGTGCCCAGTTTAGCCAAGACCATGACAAGCCATTATTACCATTACCATTGAGAAACTACCAAAAGCATTGTCACCCTCGTAATTCTGCTTCTTCCATTTCCTCTTCCTCTCTTCTCTTCTCCTCTCTTCTGACTGCCCCTCCAATTGCTTACCTGCTTCCCCTCATCTCACCCCTCATTCTCTTCCCCCCCTCGATCGATCGATAATCTCCTGCAGAGACCCTGAGCTCTCATTCGACGGCCCCTGTGAATTTACCGTGACTCGCGCCATCCATCATGGCGGATCACAAGAAGCATGAGAGCTCTGGCTCAATGAGTTCCATGTTAGACAAGCTCAAGCTAAGTGATGGCTTACACGATGCCAAAGTTCATCTCGTCCACCAAAAGTTTGTGACTCGTACTCACTCGCAGTAGAATTGGTCGCTGATTCTGAGTCTTCAGGCACAAGATTGGTAAATTAGCAAATCTGGTATGACGCGCCCGGTGTCGCATTGCATTGCATCGCATCAGCACCGTGAAATGAGACAAGACAGACGCAGACGAAAACAGTGACTTACATATATGCCTAGTTCAACAAAAACCACAGACACGACGAAGAACATGAACAGCGATGTGACGACAAGCGAACTTCCATCGCCGAGCAGAACCGCTTCAAGTCTTACTTCCCAATGCGCGCTGGCAACCACGTCAAGTGGTACGTAGATGGCCGAGATTACTTCTGGGCTGTGTCCATTGCTCTCGAGCAAGCCAAAGAATCTATCTACATCGCAGACTGGTGGCTGTCGCCAGAGCTATTCCTCCGTCGACCTCCCTACGCCGCCCAAGAATACCGACTGGACAAATTGATCAAGAGAAAGGCAGAGGAGGGTGTTCAGATTTATGTTTGTGTCTATAAGGAAGTTGAGCAGGCCTTGACTTGCAATTCCGCTCATACTAAGCATGCGCTGAGGAGGTAAGTTGAGCAAATGAATTGCGCGCATCATGAGCTGATTTTGATAGACTTTGCCCCAAGGGCTCTCCCGGCCATGGAAACATCCATGTTGCTCGTCATCCTGATCATAATGTCTTTGAAAACTTTGGGTAAGTTCATTTACAATAGGTGCACGACTTGACAATCACCCACATTCAACCATCAAACCACCTACTGATGACTCGATAGCGATATGACGTGGTACTGGGCGCATCATGAAAAGTTCATTGTCATTGACTACGAAATAGCATTCGTCGGAGGCCTTGATCTATGCTTCGGACGATGGGATAACCACCAGCACCCTCTGTCAGATATTCATCCCACCAACGTTCAGGATGAAATCTGGCCAGGTCAAGACTTTAATAACAACAGAGTTATGGACTTCCAGAACGTGTCTTCCTGGCAAGATAACGAGTTAAGCAAAGCAGACTATGGCCGTATGCCGTGGCACGATGTCGCGATGTGTATCCAAGGTGGGTTGGCACCAGACACCAAACCTCAACACAAAAGCTTCATTTTCTCACTAAAACGCAGGCCCGACCGTGTATGATGTAGGGGAACACTTCTGCCTACGATGGAACTTCGTCAAACGTGATAAATATAAAAGGGACGAAAGATTCGACTGGTTGGTGTTGGAGAAAAGGGAGAATGAAGATGAGGACCTCATAGGTGTCCAACGCCCGAAACACCCTGTCGGAGCATACGTTAAGCATCCTTACACTCCTCTAAGCACTAAAAACCTTGAAAACAGAGGCACGGTGAACTGCCAGCTCGTCCGATCAAGCGCCGACTGGAGCAGCGGTATCTTGACCGACCACTCTATCCAGAACGCCTACATCGAGATCATCTCCAAGGCTCAGCACTATGTTTACATCGAGAACCAGTTCTTCATTACTGCCACAGGTGACAAACAGGCTCCGATTAAGAATACTATTGGTCGAGCGATTGTTGATGCTGTGGTGCGGGCCGCAAAAGAAGGTCGCAAATTCCGCGTCATCGTTCTCATACCTGCTATTCCTGGATTTGCTGGAGATCTCAGAGACCAAGCTGCCATGGGCACGCGAGCTATTATGGATTACCAGTACAAGTCCATTTGTCGGGGCGAGCACTCTATCTTCGGACAATGCCGCGCTGAGGGCGTAGACCCTGAGAAGTACATTTTCTTCTTCAACTTGCGATCTTATGATCGTCTTAACAAGACGCCTGCTATCATCAAGGCGGAGAAGGAAACTGGTATCAGCTACCAACAGGTGCAGCGCGCAGAAGCTGAAGAGATCATGGGCGAAGGTATTCATGGTTCATATGACCCTGAGGATAGTGAGGGTGATGACCACATGCGTGGCGATAAAAGGCAGAAGGAGCTCGATGAGGATATCAAGAAGACCATGGAGGCACGAAAGAAGTTTGAGGCTGCTATGCCGAAGGAGGCTGTTCACACAACTTCCTCGGTTGCGCACCACGCTATGGCTGGTACTGGCGAAGGCCTAAAGGGCGAGTCTTGGTTTGAGGAGAGTCCTGAATCGGAGATCAAGAACTGGGTTCAGGAAGAGCTTTACATTCACGGCAAGTTGCTGCTGGTCGATGACAGAATTGCCATCTGCGGAAGCAGTAACCTCAACGACCGAAGTCAACTGGGTGATCACGACAGTGAGCTCAGTGTTGTCATGGAAGACACACGCCTCATCCCCAGCACCATGGATGGAAAGCCCTTCGAAGCAGGTTATCACGCAGCAACTCTTCGTCGATACCTCTGGCGTGAGCACATGGGTCTTCTGCCCCCTCAGCCACACGATGCTTCGCAGGACATCAACGCCATGCCCCCAAGTGTCAACCCCAACAACGATATCTACGACCAAGATGAGAGCTACAAGTTTGTTGAAGATCCTCTCAGCGATGAACTCTGGGAGAAGTGGACGAGCCAGGCAGACAAGAACACCGAGCTATTCCGTCACTTGTTCCACGCCGATCCCGATGATCATATCAGGACTTTCGACGATTACGACCGCTATCTTCCTCCACGCGGCGTCATAGCTGGCCACATCTTCGACCAGTTCATGCCTCCCGAGGACGCCAGAGAGAAGCTGTCACAAATCAAGGGTCACTTGGTTTGGTTCCCCTTGAGGTTTCTTGAAGATGCTGAGATGGCTGAATGGGGATTGCAGGTCAATTCTGTGACTGAATCTATCTACACGTAATTGGATGACTGGTGGGATAGTGTTTTGGCGTTGATAGTTTGATGATAGTTTGATGATAACGTATATATGATTTGAATCACTGTTGTTTTGTTCATGACGACACCCATGTCTGGTCTGTCATGATATGGCCCCGCCTTGAGCTTCGTCAGCGAACACAACACCACATAAGATAGGTACTTGGCAGGCTTTGATGACTCAATGACATTCCTGTTCACTATGAATTTATAGTGCATAACTGGCACCCAGCATCACACGATAGAGCCATTACTCTTATTGTCTCGACTGAGAGTCTTACTATGTCGTACTATAGATTGAGCCGCTCGTCTATTCTCCGCCCTGATCAACGTGGGAGACTGTGGGGTTTGAGGCGGTCTCGACGGAACAACTAAATCGAGCCCCGAAACACAGTGTGAAGTGTGAGTTTTCCTCTTGGCCTTATGATGGGGACCAGGCAAATACCGTCAGAGATGGATGATAAATGACCTTCTGAGGACCCTGCGTGAGCCCTATGAATATCTTCAGCCCGCTATAGCCGTCGGAGATGTCTTAGGATACTGCTTGGCTATGACATCTTCTGTTTCACCTGCATGCACCAGCTTTATCTTATCTATCTACACTGTATGAATGCCCCTCCTTCACCGTCTCGAGCCCCTCACTAGGTCCCCTGAGCTAGACCCCTCCTGTGTTGCTCCCTGTCTAAACCTACCCGCAAAGGGACAGCTCAGCTTGACCGCTTCAACATTCAATGACACCTCATCATCTTTAACTTCCCTCCTCCCGTCAAACACTCTCTCGTTCTCTTCTTCATTCACTTCTCCATCATCAATCAGCCATCATGTCTGCTGTCTATCCTCCCGGTGGTACCATCGTCCAGTCGCTCAAGCGAACCTTCGCCGACGTCCCTGTCGACGAGGCCAACGGCAATGCTGTATCTACCGTTGAGTTCCTTGAGGCTTCCGAGTCTCTGACCACCATCTTTGGTACGGAATTTTCCCAAAGTTCTGCTAAGAAGCCAATGACTAAACGCGCCTACAGATGCCATTGGCGGTGTCGCTTTCGGCCCCGTCAAGAAGGATATCCTTGGCAACGTCGAGGTTTGTCACTGCATACCCCTTTTCATCGCGCGACAGCATCCGCGCTGCATTCCATTTTCCATCGAATGAATCTGACAGCTACCTACAGAAGCTCCGTGCCCGCCACGCCGCTGCTCCTGCCGAGTCCGCTACCGTCCAGGACCTTGTTCGTAATGAGCTCAAGACTGGCAAGCACACTGCCACTGAGGGCTGCCTCTGGCTCATCCGGTACGATCAACCCTCCCCGAACATACACCCCATTAGCTAACAGCTCCAGTGGTCTTGACTTCACCAAGCAGGGCCTCGAGCACAACGTCCAAAACCCCGCCGTCGAGCTGTCCGACTCCTTCCGCGACGCATACGGTAACACTCTGAAGCCCCACCACAGCTTCCTAGTCAAGCCCGTCTTCAGCGCTGCCATGTCCGCTGTTCCCTACCGAAAGGACTTCTACGCCAAGCTTGGTGACAACCCTGAGAAGGTCCAGGCTGATCTCGAGGCTTACCTCGCTTCCTTCTCCAAGGTTGTTGCCATCCTCAAGGAGTTCATCAACAGCAAGGAGGCTAAGTGGTAAAGAAATTCATGATATATGGGAAATGTTAGCGTATCAGCCTGCGACTTGCGCAGAGCTGGTGACGATACGTCACGTGTTGGAGAAAACGGCTTGATTGATGAGAATGCTTTCAGCATCGAGAAGCTTCCTACAGAATATGTCTGGCAAATTGTGATAGTAACAACTGCAGTCTCAGATTACGATAACGAAAACGAATATACATGCATGACCGTCCATTTGATCTATTCCTCTTGTTCTGATGATACTTATTTACCCTAGACCTACAACACGGACCTTGACCAACTCACTCGTGAGTGAGAAACATACAGCCTAATTAGCAGGGTCATTACATAATTTTGACTGGCTTGAACATTCCATCAAATCCGATGTAATATTCAATCACACTTGAGTATTGAATGATGAACCCCGTGGCAGTGACATATTTTCTCAACGGTCAACACTTTACCTCGAACATGACTCGTTCTGAAGGCTTGCTTTCGAGAGATCGCTATGATCACATACCAGTTTGACTGAGCCACATCGGCACTTCGGCGCCGAGCACACCACCCAACGGCCGAACACCATTAGACCATGTCTGTTTGACGGCATGGGAAAGTCATAAAAAACCGATCTTGGGGTCCAGTAAAGTAAGTGTGGCGACGGGCGTTTAAGAATTTGAAGCTTATGATGATGGCGCTGAGTGAGACGGCGGTAGATGCTGCTTATTCTGGCTAGTTAATTGATGACAATTTTTTGTTTCAATCTTGGTATTCTGATTGAAAAGCTAAACATATCGTGACTTTGTGATCTATTTGAACGTGAACTGCTCGCCTGATAATTCCGTCATGGGGCAAACGCGATGCCGGAGGCCGATACCGATACTTCTCCCGGGATCTTCGGGGCCTCCGGACAACGAAAGCATCTCGGTATATTGACAAAACCCCGACGAATGAGTTTCAGTTTTTCGACTCCCAGTCACAAGCTCAGAGTACAACACAAAATGTCTTACACTATTCGTGCATAGACGCAAAGATAAGCAGCTGACCAAAGATCCCCGCACAATGTTTGTAAGGCGAAACTAGTCTAAGCTGAGAGTCCCTTGATGCATGTTTTCACTATGATGATGTTCATGTGTAAGTATATGAACCAATTGGCGTGGGCTTGTGGAAATGCCACATGTTTACGAACTGACCAATGTTGGCATCTCCGACGCTTCCGGAGATGGGCCCTTAAACCAGATGCTGTTAACAAGTATCTTTTTCGCTGCTCGAAGTATCTGGCTCCCAGTATTGATTTACACCCGGGGTGGAAATGACTGAAAGCAGCAAATGCCGAAGGTTGTCTCTCTTGACAGGGCTGGGAATGCTTGTCTTGGATTGAGTTGGCTTACACGCTTGGTAGTGGATGGATCATGATCTTCACAAGAACCAAGACCCTGATGCTTATTTCTGCACTGCCACCCGTTCCTGGATCATTATATCGGGAAATCTGTCTTATTTATGTCTGTAGTGCATGTATTTCATTTCGCTCAGAACCAATCATGTCTAAACCAATCCCCTCCTTCTCATATATTGCCAGGTCTTGTCTCATTAATCGCACAATGCGCCGCGCTATCCGTAGAATGACAGGAAAAGGAAACGACTAGCAGACGAAGTAAAGCAATAAAATCGAACCCACGATAATCAAGAGCCCTGCTAGGGGAAACTACCTCCCGGACCAGGATTTGAAGGAGAGGTATTTGGGTCGCTTGAGAACCGGCCGTTTCAGTCTCATTGATCGCAGGGATTCAGTGTCAGTCTCGCACTTCTGCCCAAACCAACTGGCCATAGTCTCCACGGCCTCTTGGTACTCAATGGCAACACTCTCCTTTGGCGACATAGGTGGTGGACAATCCCACGCGTGCCTCTCCCCTTCGACTATACGTAACGTGAACTGCTTGTTAGCAGCCTTGAGACGATTTGAGAACTTGAGACCTTCGGCGAGGAGCATGTCATACTCGCACAAGACCAAGTGAATGGGAGGAAGCTTCTTGAGCAACTCATCAGGCATCAAACCTGGGGAAAGTCTTGGGTCGCAACGCTCCTCTCGAGGAATGACTGGGTAGATGAAGGAAGCGTCGATAAGATCTGTTAGACCCTTGGGTAAGGTAAACTCCGGCTTTGAACAGGTAAGCCGTTTTTCCGGACGCGAGATGGTCCAGTCCAGAAGGGGATAGTAGAGAGTGATTCCGGCAATCTTTGGAGGCTCGATGGGAAACTTGTAACCCCACCGATCAGGGTCGTTAAGAATGAGCCAACTTGCCAGGGCATTTGTGGCACCGGCGGAAAACCCCGACAGGATGATACGATCAGGGTCTATGCCGAATTCCGCAGCACGATGCTTGATTTGAAGAACTGCATCCACACAATCCTCGATGGGTGTCGGGAAGGGACAAGATGGCGCGAGACGATAGTTGACAGTGAAGACAACGGCGTCCAGGTTAGCCATGATGGTACCGGCCCAACGGGCATCGTCGGTGCCTTGACCGAGGATCCAACCGCCTCCGTGGAAGTTTACAACGGCAGTCCGGGCACCGAGAGCGGGACGGGGCGGCATCCATACTTCGGCCTTGATCTTTGTCTTGGCGCGGTCGGCGCGGCTAAGATCAGCCTTGGACAGGGTAGCATCGAGCCAAATGTCCTTGGTTGGTGAGGGTGCAGGAGGATCCGTACGATTAGCGATGCTGAAACCCAGACTGGCAGCAGAACGAATTGCTTGGGCACGAGCGATCAGGGACCATCTAGAGCTGGACTCGAGGGGATTCACATAGCCCGGAGGTTCCGGGGTGGTTGGTCGTGACTCAGAGGGGGTGAATTCAGTCTCCATATCAGATGTGAATTTAGGTACAGTGAGCATCTGGAAGAGGGGAGAGGGGAGGGGGTCCTAGCCAGCAAACACAAACACCAGCCTATGAGATGATGGCTTTTGGGTGAGACTGCAGATGGCAGCAGGCTAGGTTGGTTGCGGTAGGGGTCGAGAAGGGTTGTCAGGAAAAGACGGCAGAGAGAAGAGAGGCTGCAAAGTGAGGAAGCACAATCCAAGCCAAGCCAAGACGAGACCCGGCTGTTACGGAGAAGCGGTGGAGAGAGTTGTGTGCAACACGTGGTTGACTCAGTATGCAGTACAGTGCAATGATGGTACAGTACGGTATTCTGTAAGCGCGGTAGGAGACGTAGTAAGGACAAGGATTGGCACAAATTGCTGATCAGAAGGAATAAAAAGAATGATAGTTCGTTGATGTGCGTGCGTGCGCGAGGTTTGTGGTGGTTTGATGGGGGGTAAGCAGTTTGAAGTTGTTGACCGTCATTAGTAGTAGTACGTGTCTCGCCTACGAAAGTGGAAAAGCAGGCTATCAAACAGTAGTAATCAAATCAAATCAAATCAAATCAAATCACCCACTGACTGACTGAGGTGATTTTGAGTGATTGATTATGTGAATGTGAATTAAGCGATAAGCAAGCAACACACGCACGACTAGAGACAAGACAGACTGTAAAACCTGGCCAGAACCAACCAAATTTGTTAGGTGACGTGAGTTGGAGAGTTGATGCTTATGACGTAGGTAGGTATTGTCTCCCGTGGTCAGTGCGGAAGCGGAACGCCCAGGTGGGGTTTGTTTTTAGAAGGAAAAAGAGAACAGACGAGAGTCTAGAACTATTATTAACCACGACGGAGTAGATACGAGAATGTTCTCTTGATTTGGCTACCTAGCTTAGTACCATAATCAACCGCAAATTCCGTTTGACATTTCATTGCATCTGGATTGACGTCAGGTCAGTCACCGACAATCTCCTTCAAACAAACCTGGTCATCAGCCCCTGATTTAGCCCTACTCACCATCAACAGGTTGGCCACTACAGAGTCTTGGACAAATAATATTCAGAAATACAGGTTATAAAACGGACACAAGGGCGCTGAAGCATGAAAATCAACGGTTTGATGGTCGTCAATCGCCGATGGGTTTAGGATATGTCATTGGTCTTGGCTGCATTATCAAGCCAATTCCGGAGCATCTCCACCGAACTCCAATCACCAGCTCCGTGCGGCCCCGCGCATCTGGGGGCGGGAGTCTGAAGTCTCTGTAAAAATCTATAGGCGACCCTGCTGATGTCACGGAATTAACGCATTGTCTAAATATGTATCACTCGTTGACGTATCCGGTACTTCTGGCGGTACATAGACGCATGCCCAGACGGCAGACGGCAGCCATCCCTTGCTTTTTTGGGCGAGGCCAAGCTTGGGACCTGAACGTCTGACGGCAATAAGACCTTGGCCTTGGATTTGTGTCTGTGGCGTTTTCTTTGACTTGGTACTTACTGTCTTCGTGGCTGAATGTAATTGATCGACTTGACGCAGAACCCTTCAGTCAAACCCTGTACCAGTTTTAGAAGAGATTGCTGAGAGATATCAAGGGTCATGACGGAATCACTCGGACTTTGCGCCCTTGGAGGCTCTTACATCCACATGCCGCCACCTGGCCCGTTACTCATGGCGTGCCAGGCTTGAATCAGCGATGCCCCATATCCTAGGGCTGTTAGCTGCTCCAGTAGGGTGCGAGCGCTAGACCCGAAGCTAAAACCCGTGCTGGGTGCTGACTGACCTGTATCGCAATTGGATCTACCCGTAAATTTCTCGGTACCCCCAGGCGCGGAACGAGTTACATCGCAATGCCGAGTCATCTGTCATCCTCAACCTCCACGCCGCGGGTTTATGCACTGGGCCGAGCCCGAAATGGTGGTTGCTAGAGTAAGCGATAGGAATTTGACAAAAGGGTTTTTCTTTTCTTCTCACGGCATTGTAAGCAAATCTTGTTTCCGTGAGGCCGAGAGTGCCGTGGATGCGGAGTTCGTCTTGTTGGCTATAACTGATATAAACATCCCAAGATTTCCTATTTAGTGCTTCTATTCTCATTCACACCAATACACAATTTAGATATTTACCACCTGGGAATTCAACCCTTATTCAGTTCAGCCACACATGTAACTGATACAGCACTCCTCCCCCAGTCACAGCCACGATCAAATCGAAGACAAGTCCCTGAGTAACGACCAAAGGGGAATCTGAGCAACCAAAAGCAGCCCACTCAATCGTCATCGCCCGAAGCAAGTATTGCGGAAACAGTCCCTGGCAGGCCAAGTCAGGATATATCAAGGATTTTCGAGTGTGGCTGACCCACCGTGCCACACCCTCCAATCCAACTCAATCACTCGAGAGCAGTTCAATTTGAGACAGAAACAGACATTCCCGACTCTACAGCAGCTTTGTCATCGCTATCCGTACAGGGGGACCTCTTTAACCAACATCGTTCACACCACCGCGTAACCACTTTTGATTTGCGTGGGCCCGTCATCACAGTCAGAATCAAATCACCCCCGAAATCCCGGATCCTCTGATCCTTGTCCTCCGTGCCCTGGTTCCGTCCGCGGCCCTGCGCTACGCGACGCTACCTAACTATGACGGGCATCCTTGCTCCCGTCTCATCAGCCTTTGGCATGCCACTGCCTTCTAAGTATCGTGTAAAAGGATCCTCGGCCACCGCAAATTCTTCAGCTCCTCCTTCGCCTTCTACATCTACCTTTTCTTCCTCTTCTCTTTCTTCACCCAAAACTCCCTCACCTTTAATCACTTCCTTCACTCCAAACCCAGTGCAGGCCCTGTCATCGCCCCCACTATCTGCCGTTTCCATAGACTCGGTCCTTTCACAAGCCAAAGCCACAACTCTGACATCATCACCGACGTCGCTCGATATGGCGAGCCCGGAGACCAGCCGGCCTGCTTCAGCAGTGCTGAGCATCGACACAAGACCATCCGCTGCTATTTTGAGCTCAGCTTTCTCGTCGCCTCGTTCCGCGTCCCCCTCTAGAACTATTCGCGAAACAATGCGCGACAGCGCCGTTGAGCTGCGCAATTCTGCTCGATCTAGTATGGATGGCACTACCACCACCACCAACGGCGCTGTTGTTCCCAGCAGCCGCACGTCTCTTGACAGCGGTCGAACAAGCATGAGCTCAGACTGGCCTGTTCACCCTGGCGAGATCAACACAATTGCACAGCTCGATACTCTACCCATTGGTACCGAAGTCACTTTCCGAGCCCGTATCGAGACCCAGCGACCTATTTCAAAGGTTCTCGACTTCCTCCTCCTCCGCGACCAGACACACTCCGTTCAGGGTGTTCTTGCCCGTGATGCCGGTAATGCCGACTTTATCACCTGGGTCCGAAAGATCAACCCCGAATCTCTTGTCCAGATTACTGGCACCCTCAAGAGTCCTCCCGAACCTATTCGATCGGCGACACACTCGAATGTCGAGGTTGACGTCGATTCTGTCCACCTCGTCAACCCCGCTCAGAACCTTCCCTTCAGTAACTACAAGCCCCCAGAGACCCTGCGTAACCGCATGAACGCCCGAATCCTCGATCTCCGACACCCTTCCAACCAGGCGCTCTTCCGTGTGCGCTCAATGGTCTCTCGAATCTTCCGAAACACCCTCGAAGACCAAGGCTTTGTTGAAATTAATACCCCTAAGCTTCAGCCTGCCGCCACCGAAAGCGGTGCTGCCGTCTTCGCCGTAAACTACTTCGGTCGCCGTGCTTTCCTCGCTCAGAGTCCCCAGCTCGCCAAGCAAGAGGCTATCTCTGCTGACTTCGGTCGTGTTTTCGAGATTGGCCCCGTCTTCCGTGCCGAGAACTCTAACACTCACCGTCACTTGACCGAATACACTGGCCTCGATCTTGAGATGACCATTGACACCGACTATCATGAGGTCATTCAATTCATTGACATGTTCCTCAAGGAAGTTTTCAGAACTGTTTATGCCTCTGAAGAGCTCGAGGTCATTCGCAAGAGATGGCCTAGTGGTGAATTCAAGTGGCTAGAGGAGACCCTAATCATCCCCTTCAGCGAAGGTCTCCAGATGCTCCGTGACGACGGACGTGACGTCGAAGAGGAGGATCTGTCTACTCCCGACGAGATGAGACTTGGCCAGCTTGTGCGCGAGAAGTACGGCACAGACTACTACGTCCTTGACAAGTTCCCCGCCAACGCTCGCCCCTTCTACACTGCCAAGGACCCCGAAGATCCCAAGTGGACTCGATCTTTTGATATCTTCATCCGAGGCCAGGAGATCTGCTCCGGTGGTCAACGTATCCACAACGTCGATGAGCTCCGCGCCAACATGGCTGCCGCTGGCATGTCTGAGGATGGTATGGAGGATTACCTTACTGCCTTTGAGCTGGGTGCTCCTCCCCATGCTGGTGCTGGTCTTGGTCTTGAGCGCATCGTCGCTTGGATGCTTGAGCTTGGCGATGTTCGATACGCATCTCTATTCCACCGCGACCCCAAGTCTCTTCCTGCTAAGGCTCCCAGTCTGCCTCACCCCGAGGCTGACACCACCAAGCCTCACCACGCCGACTCTCCTCCTCCTATCGAGAAACTCATTGCCAATTACGGTGATGCTACCAACACCTCCTGGCTCGATGATCGTTTCCAGATTTGGCGACACTCCACTGGTGCCGCTGTCGGTTGGGTCCAACGTGAGAAGTTTGCCATGATTACTGGTGATCCTCTCTGTGACCGCAGCCAGTACACTCAAGTCATCCGTGACTTTATTCACTATATCACTGTCGACCTTCGATTGACACCTTTCTGGATGCTTGTTTCTTATGAAGTCCAGAAGATTCTTGCGTCTGAATTCCGCTGGCGAAGCTTGTCTTGCACTGAGGAACAGCGTGTCGACGCTGATAAGCACAGCAGTGCCAAGATCGATGGCCTCGCTGCAAAGGCTCGCCGCGTCGAGCGTGAAGGTGTTAAGATCCATGAGGTCAAGCCCGATGAAGACTTTATCTCTCGCGCCAACCCCGCCATTGAAGCATGGAAGGGCAGTCGTAAGGGCAAGGGCAAACAAGTTCACCTTACTGAGGTCCGCCCCTGGATTGACCAGGAGCACCGCCGATACTTTGCTGCCGAGAAGGATGGCAAGGTCATGTCTATGGTCGTGTTGGCCAAGCTTGCTCCCCGCCATGGGTGGCAGGTCAAGTGGGCTCTGGACTTCCCTGGTGCTGTCAACGGCGCCATCGAGGTGCTTGTGAGCTTTGCTCTTCAGAGTGTTAGCGGAAAGGTCACCTTTGGCGCTGGTGTTTCCGAGAAGCTTACCCCTGGTGAGCACGTTGGCGGTATTCGTGCCAAGTTCCTTAGTGCCAGCTACCGATCCATCGTGGACAGTCTCGGCCTACGTCGCAAGGCATCCTTCCGATCCAAATTCGGTGCCCTCGGCGAGGAGATTTACATCTGCTACCCCAAGCACGGTGTCGGCCTGCGCGATCTACAGAACGTCATAAAGTTCTTCACCGACTAAACATCGTCGAACCTATTATCACACCAATCACGTCAATGGTGCCAAGCGAGATACTAGCAAAAGGAAGAGGAGGTTTATTCGTTTCTTTTAAATACCATACTTTATATGAGACTGGAAGATGAGCATGGATAACGGAATAACGGCCTGTGATTTTCTTTGTTAAGGGAAGGGTTTGCCTGTTTAATAACGGTTGTTTTTGGATGGTGATTTTCCTTTGTGGCAGTCTTGCGAATATGTCTTATGTTAAAAATTCCCCCTTAGATACCAGACCTGGATGAAATACCCTCTCTAGACGGATCGTCTTGTACAGGCTGTGCCTGCTGATGAACCTCAATACAGTTTTTAAATATCTTGATCTTGCCAAATCCTCGCGACGGTGTAACTAGGACACATGCACACAACTAAATGCGAAGGTGTACAAATTCGAGCCATTCGGGCCTTGTAGCCTGATATCAACCAACCATAAGAAGAAAGAGACATGTGACCATATATGGCGCATAGTCTGAGGATATGTGCGTGTTCCCCAAACACTAGCAATTGTTCATGGTGAAAGCGGAGAGGCATGGGCTGACTAGGTATCGTGCACTCAGGTGTTGCTGAGGCCATGGGCAACGGCCCCAGACTTTCCACTGTCAGTTAAACTACACAGTGTTGAGTATCGACAGATGCAATGACTGCACTTGAAATAAAAAGAAAGTTTTGTATATTCTGTAAGTTTCGACAAGCAATTGGTGATTTGAATGGAGGCTTGGCAGTGATCGGACCCAAATCACGGTTATGGTCCAATTTAGTCTAGGATTTTATAACCTTAGGATAGGTTATCCTAAAGTCTTACAATATGGAGTTGGCCTCTCGGTTGCGCAGTCTTTACATACTCGTGTCATGCTGTGATATAGCTAAGGCAGCTGAGTTACAACGGAGGATCGCATTCTACCTTCAATAGCTTAGGTTCAATACTCTCTTTTTGCTGCGTAGAGATCTAAGGAGTGAACTTGTATTGCCTGTGATACCATGATATCTCTCCCCCTCATTCCAACGCTTGTCGAAAGCACCACAAGTAGAGAGCATAAAGTTGCACTTTGATCAGAAGGTCCTAGTTCAAACTGCAGAAAAGTTTTAATATAAACTTCTGCCTGGGTGCTGGTAGATGGACCTCAATGACTGATAGCCCCCTTCAATGAAAGGATCAGCCTCAGAGTGAGCTCGAGAAAGGAGAGATGACTGCCAGTATCTTCAGAATAACAACAGAGGACCTAGCATATCATAGAAGGCCAAAAATGAACTATTAGAGGAGGGCTTCCTGGTGCTCGAACCAGGAGGGCTCCTGTTGGGCATCAGGAACACGGAAAGCTACACTGGTTCTCATGGCACCGCTCGACCACTCCTCGCCCAATTTGCTCTATCAGCCGCGCATTAGCATTTATATACGACAAATTTGGTACCTAAGGTAACTCGGGGGCTACCTGGCTTCCGTCAGTTAGCTCGCTGTCATAGCAAACTGGGACACAGCCCTTGGCCTACGCCTCCAGAACATCTGAAGAATGGTAAAAGAAAAACCCCAAATGGGCCACCAAGTTCTTCAACAAGTAACACTAAAACGCTGAAATGAAACTGAGGAGCCCAGAAATCTAGGGCGATCTCACAGGGTTCGAACAGGACACCTCGGTTTGGGCGAACCAGAGTAAGACCATCACTGCTCGAGGCCCGTTGACACTCACCGCCAGGAGACCATCCTCGGTCCTGGATCCCTGTATAAAGACTGAAAAGCTATTTCAACTAAGTTACCATTTTCTAGCGCATATGTATTCACGATTATTTTGGTTGTCGGCTCATTGGTCAGAGGAAGAGTGCCTCGAGACTGGCTGCCACATCACATCTCTCCTCGCATGGCGCGCAGCATCCCTGGGAAAACTTGAGTAGAGGTATTGGTATCTCCAAGCCATGATAATAGGCCATCTAACCGCCTTCGCGAGATAGCGAAGTGTTGATTCATGGTGACCACGGCCAGTTGCACATAATAACCACAAGCTCAAGAGAAGCAATCAAGAGCTACGACAACAAAGGAACCCAATAAGTGGAGAGACAATTCATCTATCTGTAATCCATTCAAATCTGGAACAGAATCCATACAAGATATACCGGGCTATGCTACGGTCCCAGCTAGAAAAGAGACAAGTCAACCGTCGCTCTTGGAGGATAACATGGTCCGAAAACAACGAAAGCAGCCAAAGGAAAGAGTAAAATTATAAAACCGGCAAAAAGAAAAGGGCAATGTCTCGCTACACGGTTTACGATTCACTGACAAACTGGGTATTGTGCGGTACAAACTTGATGGATTGGTGAGATGTGAGAAGAAGAGTACGAAACACAGGTGGATTGGTCCAGAGAGACCAGATAAATAAACATATAGTGGTAGAGTCTAAGATACATGAATGTCCAGAGAAAGAAGAAAAAAAGAGAATCCCCAAGAGTCCCCAGAGCAAACCTGTCAAACTGTGAGCGGATTGAACTGAATGATCCCTTGATTGTCGCATCTGATAAATATACGAGATGAAAACAACCCGACAGGTCACCTAACAGGCCTTACTAATAAATTAAAAACCAAGTCCCACTACTTAACAGAAGAAATTTGATCAAACTCAATATCTCGCAAGCTTTCTCGCCCTGCAGCCCGTTGCGCTAGCCAACCGTGTTGTTATGGCTCGCTACCAGCAATGAAGCCTCTCCGAAATGCTAGACTCGGTCAACAAGCTTTTCCATGCCTCGCTCCAGATTAACTTACCTCCGGGGATAATTGCTGCCGCATACATGACCTGTGAGATTGGCTTCAAGCCATCTCCATCATGCTGGTGGATGTGATCCTCCCAAAAGCCGACCAGTGTACTGACCTGTTCCTGCAATGGCTCATCAGGCCCAACGCACTGGACTCCCAAACAGGCACCAAACTCTCTGAAAGCCAGTCTCTTGGAGGCACTTCCGCTCATATCAGTGGATTTGCCATCAAACAGGTTGTCGATTAGGTCCATCGCCTGTCGAGTAAGCGTCTGCGACCACTCCTCGTGAGGGTAGAAATGGCAGATCCATAGACCCATACCAAGATCCAACAGGTCGCCACTAGGATACATTGAGCCTCTCTGATCCATTAATTTCTCATAGTCGCCAATTTCTTGCTTCAGAAGCTGGTCCTTCCGACCCTGCTGTACTGCTGTCTCTTGGAGCATTCGATAGACCACAAATCCGGTTGCAGCGTCGAGGTGCCCTTCGGTGGGAACGAGGATCTTGTTCATATCCATGGAGATTTTCCAGACCATCTTGAGTCCACCTGAAGACTGGGAGCAGAACTTTGGATGGATAGCTTTGGCTAATTGGATGGCCAAGTCATTAAAAGACGAGTCTTCAGTGGCCCAGGAAAGCCGATTGAGAGCAAACATCCAGAGAGTCAGATAGTGATGATACTGTCCATCCCCATCGCTCCCGGCCGCACGCTTTTTTCCAATTCTCAGACCACCTTTGAGTGGTTCTTCATCGGTTGCGCCTGGCAGACGAGATGTTCCGTCCCTCGTGCGCCCCAAGACGTTGTGCACAGTCTGAACAAGGCGCTTGGCCAGGGTGAGATACTTGCTGTCTGTCGTCTCTTCATAGAGCGTGATGAAGTTGACGACTCCGAAAGCATCTGTCCAAAGGTATCGCCCTTTATGGCCGCCAGCGCCCGGGTTATCGGGTGGATTCCAAGCATCAGCGTCCTTGTCAAAGTCGCCATAGACTTGGTGCATCGCTCTTGTGAAGCGACGGGTTGCATCTTCACCAGACATGTTGTTTTAACGCCGAGTCTATATAGCACGGGTGTGTATGAGTTAAAATACAGCTGAGTTTCTGCAAAGTGCGAGAAATTGATGGGGTTAATTGGGTTGCATCTTGATGACTTCATACTACTCCCGTCCGTTCGTCATTTGGAGGGAGCACTAACGTTCACCATTATGACCGAGCAGAATATTAAGATGAGAAAGAAGACCTCCTAAGTTCGCAGAAAGTGACGCCAAATGGGAATTTCTGGATGCAAACAATATTGTTGTCCGTTGCCTGATAGTTTGATAGTTCCACCCCACGGAGGGCAGCCCGGACGAGGCCCGGCTTAAGGTGGGGCCGTGTTTTCAAGCGGAAGACTGGCCCGGGCGGGACGTTGCAAGCCCGGATCTCCAACAACCATGAAGTTATGAATTGGTATTGCTTAATTCTGTCTTTCGAGTGTAGGATATACTTTATCTCGAGGGATTGAATGGTCATTTTAGACTCCAGATAAGATAACTATACCACAATTATAGGCCTAGGAGGCCTAAGTTCTTTCATGGCCTTTAGTGCTGGTTGCTATCGGGCGAATAAACCAGATCACAGTTTGTGGCAAATTCCAATTTGCCGTTGGCCACCGGTTTCTTAAGAAAGACCCTACTGCGGCGTCCGCCCTGTTCGCAGGGTTTGTCGCCACGTCCTAAAGCCTCTTGGAGGCTGAAGAAACTGCCAAGAAGAAGAGGGAGGAAGAGGAGCCTAAAACTTCACCTGGTGCTTTGATACCGGAAGTGTACCCTCTATGATTCTCCTATTAAATGCGACAGCGCCGGTTCACTGCCTGTTTCCCGTCGACGACTACCAAGTGAGCCAGCCACGTTTTTTGTTCATCTCACCCCTTTTGATGCTGGTACCATTTTGTCCAATCTCACCAAAGATAAATCGTGGAGACAATTCGTGACTCACTCCACCACGCAATAGCATAGTAGCGCTGCCCTTCGCCCTGATGCGAACAAGTTTCAGGGCGGAGTATAAGTTTCTCGCGATTCTAGAAGTTGTTCTTCAGAAAACCTTGCCTGGTTCTGAATCCATTGCATCACCTTATCATCGGACTTCTGATTTGAGAGCAACTGTGAAGTTCCGGTAGCACCACCCAGGGCTGTGATCAGTATGCAGCCCCATTGCATGCCAATCATACCCTTGAAACGAGATACGTCTTCATTTTTCATTCGTATATGGATCAGCTTTCCTGAACAGAGAGGTGTTCCATCACTTGTACTAGCCTGAAGCCTTAACCCATCGCGGGCCATAGGCGGCGGATTCCCGGAGGCATGGAACTGGTCGATCCCGGCCAACCATTCTTTCAGATCATGTCCTGTGCCGGTGTTGAAAATATCGATCTGTTGACCGAACCAGCGTTTAGTCTGAGGCATCCACCGGAACTCCAAAATCATATTTGATTCGCTGCTTCCTACTCCAAGAGATTATACTCCCAGGCATTTGAATGCAAAGTACCCTTTGGACCACCAGCTGTACACCTGGTGGTGAAGAGAGATCATGTTCCACGCCTTGTCAGATTCCCCTGGCTCATCCCGGTTGTTCAGGTAGCGAATGCGATTCGCAAATTCGCCCCCGACCATGAAGGTCCGATGAGGCCCTAGATCGGATGTTCTGTCGATGTGATCTTGAGTATCATCTCAGGTAAATGGTGCGATATGGTATGCGTTCGGGTTCGTTGCTCCAGTGACCACGCAAACATTCCCATCGCGCGCCAGACATTTAGTTTGTTTGGAGAGGTCTATATTATGTTTTTCGATTCTGTGTGGCTCCTGGAGTTCGTCGGTATACTCGGCCTCGCTTCCTGTCGTGTTTGGTGGCTCAACGACTTGCAGGCCCCGGCTAGGTTTCGACTTGATTTAAAGGAGGTCGTCTCGTCAATGTCCATTCTGGTGCTGCCGTGGGATGCGGTGCTAGGGCATGCCATGGACGTCTGGCCAAGTTGACCGGAAACGACAGTCGCATGATGTCGTTTGCGTAAATGTCGAAGATCTTTGACGGCATTAGCTGACCGCATACTTTTCACGTATTAAGTGACTTACAATACTTGCAGGAAGGCGAGATAGAATCAATGCATCTTTGCATTTCGTACTTGGCAATCTTTGGTCACATTAACTCATCTGACCCAAAATCAGCCGCGGGATGGTCATGATTGTGGCGACATGTTTGGCACGGAGGCAGAGTCTTCCGACCCTGGCCGATAGGACCTCCGGATGATAGATTGGATAGTCTTCGCATGCTGAATTCTTTCACCAATTTCTTCCGGTGGAAGAAGATGGGCTAGTTGATGTAGAGAAGGCTGTGCCACTATTTCAAGTCCTCACAAACTTTCGATGGCAGGCCTGGAACATTATGCACCAAAGCATCACTGCTTCCTATTTATCTCTTACTCGTGCATTGCAGTAGAAGGTTTATTCATTGCAAACTGTAATTAGTACTCAAAACTCACAGGACAGACGTCACTGAACCCCGCTTCTGATGGGATGAGCGTGGCTCCAGTCACATAAAGGGAACATTCTGCGTGGGGATTATAAGCCCCCAGCCTCAGATCCCAACTACAAATCAGAGATCCAACTCACGATAAGGGTGGGTATTATACGAGTTGATAATTGCCGTAGAACAACCAAATAAAAATAAAGGCATTGTGAGGCTTTTACTCTACAAATTTTGGGGATGAATGGTAAATAAGCTTTATACATCAAGTATATACACCCCACCACTTCTCTACTAAAGTTCAAGAAGCAATGTATATGAAAGAATACGGTCTCTCCAACTCTAACTCCAAATCACCCGTGATCCTGCCGTTGAAGTTCTGGAAGTACCACTGGCACCCTTGCAGCTCCGATGACATCAGGCAGCTTCAGTCCAGCTCTGGCCACCACATTGTCCATAAATAGAAGTGCACTGCTGAAGTCAGTATCCGAGAGCCAGCTAGTTTGTGAAGAGAGAATGCTCACGTTGGCGCCAGGCTCTTGCTTGGAAGTTTTCTGCTTAGACTTATTGGCAGGGCTCGTTAGCACCAGTGTCAATCTCTTGCTGCTGGGGTTGGTTCTCACTGCCAGGCTGCTGGAAAGGGTTTCCGTTGCCACCTTGCTGGCCGTTTCCGCCCTGTTGAGCATCACCACCTTGCTGACCGTTGCTGGGCTGCTGGGCATCACCACCCTGCTGGCCGTTTCCGCCCTGAGAAGCGTCACCACCGGTAGAGCCATTGGCGCCGCCACCAGAAGAAGCACCCTCAGAGACAGTCATGTGGGAAGATCCGCTGCTGAAGTAACCCTCAGTAGCGAGGATCTGGTAGTCGTGAGTACCGAGCTTCATGCCAGCCTTCTCCCAGGCATCGAAATGAAGACCAGTGTCGACGCTGCCAGTAGAGCGGTGCTGTTGGCGAACAGACCAGTACTGCTGGAAGGTCTGGGTGCCGTCGATTGAAGGGGCGTTGGTGCGAGTGGTCTCGAAGATCTCGTAGGTGCTGCCATCAGCCTCAACGGTACCCTTCTTGGTAGCACCGCTAGAGGGGTTGTAGGTACCGAAAGACTCGACGATGTAGTACTCGACGAGAGGGTTCCGGGTCCAGCCGTAGACGGAGAGGTAGCTGTTGCCGTTGGGCTTGTACTCTCCCTCGTACGAGATGGTTCTACCAAGTATTAGCAGAGGGTCGTGTGCAAATTCATAGTGGACTTACCGAGCCTTTCCAGGAGACCATCCCTTACCACCGACGACGTTGCCACCATCCTTCCACTCCATAGAGTAAGAACCTCCCTCGCCGTTGGTGTAAGTGGCATCGGCACCGCCGTCACTCCACTGTATCAAGTCAGCTTTGGTTCGAGGATCATATTGGTTGTACACACCCAGGAGTAGTAGAATCCGTTGTTAGTACCGGAACTGTTGGGAGTACCAGCCCGCTTGGTAATCTTGGAGAAGAGACCTTCTTTGGAGGGCGCGGCAAGAGAACCAGCTACGAGCGACAGCCCAGCGAAGACGGAAGTGAAGTGAACCATGATGAATGATTTGAAGAGAAAAAAGAGTGTGTTAGAATAGAAAACGAGTGTTGAGTTGAAGGATGATTCTCACAAAGAAGCAGAAATCATTGTCTATAGATATAGAAAAAAGACCCTTGTTATATCGGTTCGTACTATTGTTTCGTCTAAACATGTGGTGTTGCTTGGTCTGAAACATCTTGTGGGGCCGGCCCGTTTTCCCGATCGGACAATGATTTGACGTTTAATGAAGGAGGGACGAGGCTCGATTTTTCCGTCCATTGGACGGTTGTTTTGATGTTTCCGGGAGATGGTGATTTTAATGCGTTGAGCTGATGGTGGGCCGATTAGATCTACATGCCAAGCGAATATTCATGCTCTCCGCTCAGCCTCGCCATGTTCCAGGTTTCATATCTACAAATGGTATTTTTACCGAGGATCGAACATTAGTGATGCTATATGAGATAAGCTTTGACTAAGATATATTGAGTCTTGGCATAGAGAAGTCGCTGCACTTGATATCGTCAACCAAGTTGAGTGGAATGTCGTCTCTAGCAGTAATTCCACGGCAACTATTCCGGCTCAAATCCACTCTTTTAACCTCCCGTTCCACAATTAATTTCAGTTGAAACGAGGTAGCAGCCGTATTTTGTAACCAGCATCGGCAAACGGCAACATCCTCAACCTGAAACTCGGCATACCAACGTGAGCTAGAACCATGCGGCCCAAGTTTCACGTTTCAAGGATAATACCCGATATCAGGCTATTCTCGAAAGCCAAATACCCGAATACAATTCCATACGTCAATCACAGTAGATCTGGCCCAAAAATATTTATACATGATACAATCTGGTTGCACATTGATTGAATTTAAAGTAATCTAGCAGTTGAGGCTGACAACTGCCATGGAACATGTTTAGCCTGAATACTCAACCAAGATAACGGGTCGATCGTCTTAAAATATCCGAGGTCAGCAATGGACATTGTACGCTTGCGGGTCTTCGCTTTAATAATCGCTTGTTACAGAAAGGTTCCTCGAGTGAACCCTGCGTGCATCCTATAATCGCCGATGCGTCTCATAGAAGACTGAGCGCAGTCCGGGGTGAATGATGATTCAGTAGCATGCACCATAGCATGGCAGAATGACTAATTCAGCCAGAATGCGAAAATTGATTGGGATGCTGGCCTCATTCTATCTTCTTTCCCTACTCTGTACTCTTCTCAGCCGTGTATTTGCACCTCCTACCCGAGCCTGTTTTCAAAGAAAGTTGAGGTCCTGAGCACTAAAACTATGAATCATGCACCTAGCTTTTCGCCCAGAGAAATCCTTTGCTCGTTCAAGAACTCCCAGAGTCCATCAAGCGTTCTTGGTACCATTGGTTTCACTTGGCGGCTTCTCTCCGACAAACAGCAACACCCTAAGATAATCAGCTCACAATCCCATGATAACGTCGCGAAGACTTACCATGAAACCCTCCAGGTCGGCTGTCCGTTCAATCTCTTGCACATTCCTCGACTTCCATCATTGTCTGGCGCCACATCAGCAGAGCACCAGCCGTCGTCAGCAAAGTCAAGAGACTTCTCACGAAACAACTTCGCAGCAAGCGTCTTGGCAAGACCACGTCGACGATACGGTTCCTAACCCATAATCAGCTTCGTATTGTATCTTAAAGTCATATGATACGTACCTCGCAGTGGAGGCTGATTAGTGAGCCATCGAACCCTAGGTCACATTAGAGTTAGAGTTGAGCCGCATGATTTAGGCGCGAGGGAACTTACCCAGAAAAGCCCAGGAGACAGGCGTTCCGTCATCGAGCTTGATTACCAGGCTTGGCATACGTCTCAGGACTTGCCTATAGGGCGTCAGCCAGTATTCCGGTCGGCTAAATCAGACCTACACTGTTCTCGGGATATTCGTTCGGGAGATGACAACTCGACAGTCATCGTCAGTCGCCGTTCCCCAATGCATACCCTCAGGTAAGGCTGTTTCCTCCTTTGGCAGATCCTCGTACTTGAAAAGCCATTTGTCATACGCCCCAGTTTCACGAGCTTGAACGCGACCTGTCTTGTTGAGTAGATCTCGGACTGAGTCGTGCAATGTTCCGACCAAGACAGCCTCGCCATAAATGAGGGGGCGCCCATATGCCTTTGCTATAGCGACACTCTCCTCGATTATTTTATCAAGTTGCTTCTCATAGACGGCCGTGTCCTTGGGTTCGGCATCATTTGGATGCTCGAGTGTCGAGTAGATCCACGTTTGCGTATCAGGGCCACCGCCGACATCGATGTATACCGCAGTGAATCTCTTCGGAAAGTCTACCCCATCCTCAAGTTGAGATTCCGCTGCCAGTATTATTCTTGCTGTCTCTCGTAGGCCATTTTCAAACTTAGTAAACTGAAGGCGTCGAAGGAGGGGTAGCGAGTAGGGCAGTTGATTAGTCAAAAGCGCCAAGAGCTGCTTTGGCACGGTCGTGTAGACCTCGACAAAATCCGCCATTTCAATATCTTTCAAGTCTCTCAGATGGTATTAAACTCGGCAGATCGAGAATTGACCTGGAGGAAAATAGTTTGAGATACGTGGATGAATCATTGTCACACATGGGTAAATGTCGGTTATCGGAAGGATGGCAATTGTGACGCTTTTTGGCAGGAAAATGAGTCACTGGAGATGCTTCCCTGCCTTTGGAGCCACGAAGGTGTATTTCACTCCAATGTAAAGGCATACATCCCCGGGCGCCTTTATCCTTCGTCACTCCGATTTCGGGGTGGTAGGTATATTGCGGTATAACTTAGATCATCTAAAGTCAATTACTGAGCGTGGCATGACACATATTCATGGCTGCGAAAAAGGTTGATCTTCAACTCTCAAGTAATTGTCTCTAATAATCCTACTACTGGTCACATGTGAACTTAATCAAGGCGAGTGGGAAAACCGCTAAATCGAAAGTAAGAAATGTTAACAAAGGTGTGAGCAACTGGTACAATCGTGTGACTGAATCAAATTTAGTCCCACGTGTTGAACCGGATATGGGTTGACCCCGGGTCAATCCTGTATGTCGACGAAGAACACATGCGCAGGAAATAATTAGGATGAGAACGAATTTTTTTAAGATTATATGAAGAGAGGTCAAAATGGCATAGATTATAGGATGAGACTTGACATTTGCCACTCACAGCCATGACATGTGAGCTACCCTAGAGTCTCTCATCTCAAATAAGGCCAACACCAAGAAAACAGTCACAAATACATAACGCTTTCCAATATCCTTGCTAACATGCGTCTATTAGGATTTGTGCACTCTAGATGCGCTATAGTATATTTGTACTGAAAAACTGAGCCGATTCTATTCTGTCAGTTGCGATTGATGCTTATTTCGCTGCTTAGTTGAATTACGATTGGACAACGGTGCAAGATCATTGTGAAACAACGTGGCAGAGCAGCCTGAAAGCCCATGATTGGCACTAAGAATGTCGCCAATTGTCTAGGAGATAACGAAAACTGACTACGAGCGCCTTTGTGATGTGTATTGACCAGGCTATGAATGGATACTCACACCAAAATCATCATTTCAGCTTGATGATCTTTCAGATCGCCACCGCTCGACCTGCCACCAAGATGTTGTCAATTAGTCAATTAGTTTCGAGCTTTAGATTGGCTTCAAGAATTGTCGCCGCTCTTGTCACGCTGTCCATTTTGTCCTAATTCTGGTGCCCAGTCTCCGTCATCTTGGTCAGATCAAAGAATTCTGTCTCCACCCATCACCAACTCCCCGAGGGAGGCTCGGCAGTCTCGACTCCCCGTGAACTCCCCGAAATAAAGTCACGGACAAATGACGGTCCTGAAATTGGACGCGACTTGAGCCGCGTGAGGGAAAAATTCTCTTCCAACTTCACATCAACATTGCGATGCGAGACTGTCGACCCACGCACGACAGCAGCACCTACAACACCTGCACCACGTACAGTACACGCAACACCGAGGCATGACAAGATGACCGGGATGGACGAATACCGAATGTCACTAGGGACGTGGTATGTGGGTCAACGCAATTAAGCATAACGAACTCTGCTGACATGGGAACATCTAGATTGTCCAGATTGTTGATCAGTTGCCCCATAGCATACGGCACCTCCAGTAGCCGACCGATATTCAGGCTGACGATCACATCGACCTGTCATCTATCGACGTAATAACATTGTCGCGACTAATGGAAAAGACTCGCCTGGCCGTCTTTCACCATCGCCGTGGCTTTCGACGCAATTGACTATCGAGATGAGATGTCTGCTGGCTTGCCACCTTAGATCGATAACCTGTCTCGATTCCACGGACGATAGCCAATAGTGGCAGGTAGAAGTTCAGCTCACAATGTCGTGCCCAATTGGAATCTTGACGAATCAATCAGAGAACGAATCTCGCAAGCCCACGACCAACCACGACTGAACCCAATTACGTCCGAATTGGAGTTGGAAATGCAAATCCCACGTATAGACTCGACTATGTCTTGATAACCTTGCAGTCGCTGGCAGGGTTGTGTGCCGTATTGCCGAATAGGTGCTTTGCCAAGCTCCCAAAACAACGGGATGTGCTCGCGTGCATTTGATGGCGCCGCTTGAAGGATGCATTCCCGGGAGAAGCAACGGCTGCGCTAGTGGAAGACGTGGGAGTTGCTTGGCAGGGGATCAAGTACCGTGTACAATGAAAGTGAACTCTACCATGCCTCGCCCAAAAACACACCGAGCTAACACGGATCCAAATGCACACTCCCCGACACTAGGCCACCACCATCAACCTGGGCGACAAGGGTAGATCTGGGTTCTTCCTCCCACCAACCGCGGCGAGATTGATTAGGACGCAGAAACAGTGCTGGATAAGCTTACCTGATGGCGCACAAGATCTGGAAATCTTCGCCATGGGGTCTGGATCGCAAAGTGCGATGTGCAGCACCCTGAAACTGTCGCAAATTCGTCAACGCATAGACAAATTCGATCATTGAAGGAACAGAAGGACCGACGTCGACAGCCTTGCAATAGCAATCCCCCAAACCTCATCTGTATTAGCTCAAACACCACGTTCGCCAAGGCAAATTGCTATCGAGATGGCCAAGACAACAATATGGATGGATTGACGGAATTTGTGCCGGGAGGCGTCGCCTTTCGTGGGGGACCAAGCCGGAAGGCTTACGATCCCGAGCGGGAGGGATGAGGTGAGGCCTTGGCTGTACATCGGCTTCTTGATCAAGTCATTCGCCCAAAAGCAAGCTGGACCGTCGGGTGAGCCCCGATGGCCCGGAGCATGGGTTATCGTTGGACCCAATGAGATATGCAGCAGTGACAAATGGGGAGACTGTCAACGAGGTTACTCCCAGCTCGCGTGCCTGCGTGAGTGGGGGAAGAAAGGGACCATTTTTGAGCTGAAACAGCAGACGCAGCCGGTGACCGCGGGATAAATCTGTTTCGATCTCGTAAGGAGAAGGCGGGAAACGACCGACCACCCGGCGATGGCCCGAGAGTATTACGCGGAGAGTGTTACGATGGTCCATGTTGCAGCGAGGGAAGCAAGCTAATACGCGGCCACGATCGCCTAAATTGGAGATCCGTGTTGCCTCGAAATGAGAAAAGACACATGCGACGCACTAATATGAGCAATATGGAAGGGTCTATTGCGTCAGATAAGATTTCGGACTTGCCATATTGCACCATGCCAGTGCGTCGACTTGCAACTTGAAGCTATTGATCGAGAGCTGGCAGCTTCACACACGACTCGGAAGATCGGCAGCATGTATCACAGTCAAGCTGTCAATCTAGAGCCTCTTTGACTCACAGTAGCTGTAGTTTATTCGAGTCTAGACCTGATATGTGACCGCGCAACCGCAGCCTTGGGAAACTAAGTTGTCTCGGTGCACACTCAATTTGAGAGACACAAGGGCTGGGCGCTGGACCAGGGGGGTTGGAAGTTGACGAATGGACGAGCAGACAAATGAGGACGGATGTGCAGTTGTTACTGGACTCCCCGAAAATAGGGACCCATCTTGAATCCTCAGCCGTAGACTCTAGACCCTAGACTCTAGACTCGAGAGCATGGGGGTAGTGATGGTTGAGCAATAGTCTCTCTAGAAGTAGTTTTGGACTACACGGAGGGCTCTGGACTTTCATGATAAAGTTCGGAGATGAGAGATTTGTTGCTTTATTGTGGGCTCTGTCCTGCAGCAATACCGGCCTTCGCGATGTGATATCGAGTCTGATGAAGGTTATCCAAGGTCCCGTAACGCCAGGGACGTTAGCACCGGTAGCAATGGAGGGCGGGGCCGAAGCGTTACGGGGAGTTGGGGTAATGGGCCGATGAGGCCATCATGATGAATATTGTGTCATTGAAGAGATTGAACAGCGAAAAAGTCTTCATCCAGGGCCACGATTTACTCTTTCTGACGACCACAAGGGCACCGAAACGACGTAATACAGCCATGAAAAGTTTAAGAGTCCAACAGCTCATCTCCCCGAGAACAGAAGCATGCATGGAACAAACAGCTCTCAGGCCGGTAACGGAGACATAAACTTCAAAGACAGGGGTGTACCTGAGCTACCTGACCAACTCCCCGAAGGTCCCTGAAGGATCTTGATCAGTGCCTTCACCCACTGTAAGCAATGGATATCAATATTCCGTACGCTACACAACAAATATGGCAATTTACAACACCTTTCACGCTCGATTTCCTCCGTGTCTTGATGGGATGAGTTCATTGACCCTTTCTAATCCAATGATGATCTCACTTTATCATCAAAGCTTCTACGGTTTCAACTCCACTATTCCGCAACGGGAATAACGTCTACCGCTTAGAAAGCGGAACTAAACTGTTAACGGCTTTAGATCGAATGGCGCAATTGGGGACCATATCGTCGTGAGATCTAGCAGGGATTTTTCTCTTTTTATGAACTTTGAACGTGGTAGTACAAGGTCGCATAATATTCACAGACTTTTGTCATTTCGTTCAATATTACTCTCAAAGCGTCAGAAGCCTCGCCAAATGCAAACTCTGAGAGAATATTATCCTCTGAGACAAGAGAACTCGCCACGGAGACGACACGAATGTTGGTGGAGTTTTGGCGGAGCTGAATTGGGATAGCGACAATTGCATGCTCAGATCCTGGTCAGCACGCAATGGTTCTAATGGAGCCCCGGACGCACAGCTTTTGCCGCAAACTCCCCACGCTGCCTCCATCGATTCTGCAGCTTGACGCGGTACAGGACAAGATACAAGAGCTTGGGGCGTGAAGGAAATGACACACCGCACGACGGTCCGAGGAGACCTCCAATGTGACCCCGGCTCGCATGTACAGGCTACAAAGGATACAGGCATTGACTGTAGCGCCCAGAGTTTTTGGCGTTCGTCGATCCCTGTTCAATCACGCAGTGAGACTCTCATCTCCCCGCTCGCAAAAAAAGAAACGTCGTGGCATTGGACTTGGGCTGTGGTCACGATTGCATGAAGCCTGAAAAAGGGCTGAATTGAGAGGAAATGACACTACCGCGTGGGCCAGGCCAGACCAGACCAGGATAGCTACAGGTCCAGGTCCACGGAACGATAGCGACAGCTTAGCAATTGACCTCGCAAACAATACACACGCCCTTGGACTCGGATCGCCGCTGGTGGTCAGCCAGTCCAGTCCAAATTTATATGTGGCCCTTCCTCGCCTCTTTCTTCTCGATTATCTCTCTCTCAACCTCGCTCCCACTTCTCAATTCCCTCAACGGGTCTTAACCCCATATATATCCTGCAGATCGACTCGATCTGGCTCATCCTCTCATCCCTCGATCCTCTGACCCTGAAGACCCAAGACCTTCAGTCGTCATAGCTACCTCGACTACTTGTCCTAACTAGGAGAAAGTCTTGCTAGCGCTGCATCACACCCCCGACCGACCGAGCGACAATCCGACTCAGGGACCCACGGCACATCTTGACGACTCAAATACCCACGTTGTGCCGTTGCTGATCAACCTTTTTTGATCTCCCCGTTCTTGCATACCTACTCAAGAATCTTATTTCATCTCCCCTTTTCCATCTTCTTTTTTTTGAGCGTCGTCCTTTTTCCCCAGTTGGCTTTGCTATTGTTGTTCCAACATGTCTCAACCAGGCAAGCATTCTGCCAAGACGGCCTTGGAAAAGTTCATCGGCGCCGATCACACCGAACCCGAAGAGAAAGCGCCTTCAATCTCCAATGCCGACCTCTACATCGAGGAGGAGCCTACAGTTGGTGAATTTCTTCGAGAAATCACACCCAGCGCCCGTGCTGTTGGCGAATACTTTTATAACCTCTTCCCGTTCTTGTCATGGGTTGGCAAGTACAATTTGATCTGGTTCATTGGTGACTTGGTTGCTGGTAAGCCAACTCCCCGGCGCTGTCACATTCTCGGGGAGACTCTGTTTGCTGACATCAACTCCCCGCAGGTATCACTGTTGGTGCTGTCGTTGTTCCCCAGTCCATGGCCTATGCCCAGCTGGCCCAGCTTCCCGTCGAATATGGATTGTACTCATCCTTCATGGGTGTCTTGATCTACTGGTTCTTTGCCACATCCAAGGATATCACCATTGGTGTAAGTGCGCTTCA
Source organism: Fusarium lyarnte (nom. inval.) (assembly GCA_014898885.1). Lineage (NCBI taxonomy): Eukaryota > Fungi > Ascomycota > Sordariomycetes > Hypocreales > Nectriaceae > Fusarium > Fusarium lyarnte (nom. inval.). The sequence goes on from JAAVUB010000130.1 coordinate 105,649, forward strand.
CTCTTATTGAACAACTTTTACTGACTCTTCAGCCCGTCGCTGTCATGTCCCAGGTCACAGGTAACATCGTCCTCAAGGCTGCCGATTCTTTGCCCGATGTTCCTGGTCACGTTGTCGCCTCCGCCCTTGCGGTCATCGTCGGCTCAATCGTCACTTTCCTCGGTCTCGCTCGTCTCGGATGGCTCGTCGAGTTCATCCCTCTGCCTTCTATCTGTGCTTTCATGACTGGTTCCGGTGTCAACATTATCGCTGGCCAGGTCCCTAAGCTCATGGGCATCAAGGGTGTCAACACCCGTCAGGCCACCTACCGTGTGATCATTGACACCCTCAAGAACTTGGGTGGTAGCAAGCTCGATGCTGCCATTGGTCTGTCAGCCCTGACCATGCTCTACCTGATCCGTATTTTCTGCAGCACCATGGCCAAGAAGCAGCCCCAGCGCGCTAAGCTGTACTTCTTCATTTCGACACTGCGAACTGCCTTTGTCATCCTGCTGTACGTTGGTATCAGCGCTGGCATGAACATCAACCACCGCTCCAAGCCCCGCATCAGCATTGTCGGCGATGTTCCCAGTGGTAAGTTGTCTCAATCGACAATTGATACAGTAATGGACTAACTCGTTTAGGTTTCACTCACGCTGCTGTCCCCGAGATCAACACCCCCATCATCAAGTCTTTCGTCTCTGAGCTTCCCGCCGCCGTCATCGTTGTCCTGATTGAGCACATCTCAATCTCCAAGTCTTTCGGCCGTGTCAACAACTATGTTATCGACCCCTCTCAGGAACTCGTTGCTATTGGTGTTAGCAACCTTCTCGGTCCCTTCCTTGGAGCTTACCCCGCCACTGGATCTTTCTCCCGAACTGCCATCAAGTCCAAGGCTGGTGTCCGAACTCCCTTCGCTGGCGTCATTACTGCTATTGTTGTCTTGCTTGCTCTCTACGCCCTTACCGCCGTCTTCTTCTACATCCCTAACGCGGGTCTTGCTGGTGTCATCATCCACGCTGTCGGAGATGTCATCACTCCTCCCAAGGTTGTCTACCAGTTCTGGCGCGTCGCCCCCCTTGAGGTCATCATCTTCTTCGCTGGTGTCCTCGTCACCATCTTCAGCTCCATTGAGAACGGTATCTACACCACCATCGCCATGTCCGCTGCTGTCGTCGTCTTCCGTCTCTTCAAGACCCGCGGTCGCTTCCTCGGTGTTGTCCGCGTTCGAACCATGAAGGCCAATGTTAGTGACGGTACCTCCAGCCCTGGATCCGTTGACGAGGGTGAGGGTTCCCTCCGAGCTGGCTTCCTTCCTCTTGATCACGGCAACGGTGCCAACCCCAAGGTCATCGTCCGCACTCCTTACCCTGGTGTCTTCATCTACCGATTCGCCGAGGGCTTCAACTACCCCAATGCCTCTCACTACCTCAATCACCTCACCGAGACAATCTTCCAGGAGTGCCGACGAACTAATCCTGCTCTTCTGGGTAAGCTTGGTGACCGTCCCTGGAATGACCGAGAGCCCCGCCACATCAAGGCTGTTGATAATGATGAGCGACCTATCCTCAAGGCCGTCGTCCTTGATTTCTCCAGTGTCAACAACGTCGACGTTACTTCTATCCAGGCTTTGATTGATGTCCGCAACCAACTTGACAAGTTCGCTGCTCCCGAGGTCGTCGACTGGCACTTCGCCAACATCGAGAACCGATGGACCAAGCGTGCTCTCGCTGCTGCTGGATTCGGTTTCCGCACTCCCCGCACTAACCACGATGGTACCGGACAGTGGAAGGCCATCTTCTCTATTGCCGACCTCGGTGGTGACGACAGCGCTGCTACCGCCGCTGCTCTCGATGAGAAGGCCAAGAGCGCCCCTGTCAAGCAGGATATTGAGGCCGTCGACGATTCTATCCACAGCATTGGCTCCGAGAAGGGTATCTCAAGAGACCCAACCAGCGCTCGTCTCATTGCCGTGCAGGGTCTCAACCGACCTTTCTTCCATCTCGATTTGCAAGAGGCCGTCGACGCTGCCGTGTCCGCCGCTGAGTTGAAGCAGCACTAAATTTGGCTATTATTACATATTAATCGTTGTCTATATGGGTATTACGGTGTTTAATGGAGTTTTAATTCGTTAAAAGATTTGTCATGTTGGAACCAAATCGCCACAGAGGTTGTTAGGCGATGTGTCTATACCCGATTTAGTTTTTGATGTTGGTCTAGTTCCGGTGTTTTGCAAGTGGAGAAGATGCCAATGTGGAGGTGGTCCATGGCTTATGAATAACAATGACTTATTACCCTCGAATACATACCTTTCGCCAGTGATTGTCCAACATGATGAAGAAGTTAACAATATAATTAGTGCGGCTAGATTATCTTGAGAACCCTAGCATATACTGTGAGTGATTAAAGCCTCGCGAACGGTCTTACATCTTGACTATCAGACCAGAACTCAGTTGCGATCCCCTCTTTGATGTCATATGTCAAGCACAAGCAGGATCATGTATCAGGGTGGTGTGATCATTGGCCAAGACAAATAAGAAGTCAGTCCGGAGTCAAAGACTGTTCAACTTCCCCACTTGAAAAAGATACATTTCCCGGCATGGAGCTCTGTAGGATCCGAAACTGGCCATTTGAGCAATATAATCACTATTGTGACTTGGCAATTGGCGTGCATGGGGGCCTTGAACTCTCGACCGTCTACTTTAACCGGCGCAACATCACTCTCAAGGGCAGATCACGACCAAGGTGCCTAGGTAGCGGAAAACTGGAAAAATAAAAGAATCGCTAGAGTAAGCTGGATATCATACAACCAGCCTGTCTGTCGATGCCTTCACAATTCATCCTAATCTCGCTGAGCGGCGACCCTGCCATATCGCGCTGGCTTACTTTCCTCCAAAACCGGATCCTTCCAGCCATGCGTTATGTTGTAACAGTGGCATTGCTGTTTCGTTTCTGTACCAGTTCCTCTATTGAACTGCTTACATGTAGTTTTTTATGAACATGTGGAGCGCCAGGATGAAGAACTGCTCTCTGAACTTCATAAGGAAACCGATGTGGATGAGAATGCGAAGGCGGAGACTCTGTGTTCTATCCTGCCACCATCGACGTTGAGTAGACAGGCGAAGCAAGTCTTCAAGGTTGTAAGAAAAAGCCTAAAGGGGTGCTCCAGTAGAAAGTATACGGCGAATTCCCCTGAGCAGAGACTACTTGACTGAGCCGGTGTGTGGCCAACCATCTGGATAAAGGCCATGTCCGGACGACTTCACTGTGGATCAGATTCTATACAAGCTTTGGTTAGCAATGAGAGCCGAATGAGGGGAGATGAACTGACGCAGTCGTGTTCCCATGCGTGAATTATCTTGAAAAGGCTCAGATGGTCGTTGTAATCGACGGAATGGAGATAGTGTTCGAACAGATTCCACTCGTGCTTGTCATGTTTATATTTTTGAATGGCAGTGAAAAATGCTACCTGCTGTGGATCATTCCGATTTGCAACAGCCCCAGGTTGTAGTTAATGGTATTGATTCGGTGCCAGGTTATTTTCCAATAACTGCATTTCCGACTCGGGGAGCCGTCGCACCTGATCGAATTGAGGCGCGTTCTGGGGAAGCATACGAATATAATCCATTGAGCCAGCATTGTAGAACAAGTTCCGAAATTCCAATGGCAGATCATCCGACTTCTGTCCTGTGCAATGGCTCCACGCACGCATTTTCTATTCTTGCAACAGACGTTCGGCACCAGAATCGACAAGACGAAGACCGGGCACGGGGAAATCGGACATGGGTGAGAAGTACTGGTGCCAAAGGTTACGCGTGTAAGGATTAATACGGGTGAAATGCTGAGGGCGGCATAGGTTCACAATCTCGCAGAAACACCTGACATGATAGACTTCTGTTGGCGGGGACGCTTCTGTTTGCCTGACTTAGTGACTGGATAATTAAGGTCCATATTGGCTGCTTACTACCGTCGCTATCCAATGGAATTCCATTTGGGTACCAAGGCAGCTGGGAGGATTCAAGATGACAACAGACCGTGAGTTACGTTACTTGATCCTTCTTCTTTTACCACAGTTTCAGAACTGGTAACTCCCTAGTGCTTACATCGCCCATAGTACCTCGCTTTATAAGGGAAATACCTGGAGAATTCAAGACGATCACATGAAAACGGCGATCATTTTCAGTAATGATGAGAATGGGGACGCCAGGTATGTATGTTCATAGGCTGCTGCTGTGCATCAAGGCAACAGAAGCGTTAAACAACTACACACGTCTGTGGTTTTCTTGTATTGGAAAACGAACTGCACACTTTGAATAGAAATCAAGTCTTTGCAAAACCGTGGGTGGCATGTTGGAGTTACCCCTGACATCAGAATGTTTTATGGCCTGATATCTATGTCTATCGAAACATCGTCACTCCTGAACAAAGCCTCGGAGACTAACTGCTAGTGGTGCATATCCGGCACTAACTCCCACTACCGATACAGGCCTCACGCGTAATCAAACTGAAATCGAGATGATTCAATGCAAATCTCGAGACCATACATAAAACAGATCTAACCCAACTCAGATTGACGAGAAAGACAAAGGATTCAAGACCCTGACAATGTCGCCGCATGACATCATGTACCCAGATCGGAGAAGAAGATTTCTACGGCGAAACCTTCCATCAGCAATTCTAGAAACAAATCGTCATGGATCTTGTTAGTACACGTGGAAAATACTTCCGTGCCGAGGCAAGCGGCTCCGCCGTGCTCCACTCTCCACCGGGTCCGTCTCCACCGAGCGCGGTCCGAGAAACCATTTTCAACGGTTGAATTTTATTTTGAGATTACAAAGCTGGGGACAAGTTACGTGAATGATCCGAAGACCTGAAACAAACGGTCAGGACGGATAAAGATAACGATGTTTCCGAAGTCGGTATTAATAGCAGGGGGAGATATTAAGCGACAAGTCGGTGAAGAGACGTTGTCATTGTCAACATGCATCATGAATGTCCAGCAGAAGAGAAGCATCAGAAGTTGAACAGGACACTAGATTAGTCTCGCCGGATATAAACATCCCAAAACATGCAAAACTTGGAATGCGAAAATGTCCATAATGACGGACTCTTCGCTAACCCCGATATCAAGGCAAAAAGAAGCTTTAACATCCCCACTTGGGTCTCTTTCTTGAGGCTCATGCCAAAGACAAACCCACAATCCGTGCTTTGCGTGGTCGGCCAACTCGATGTGGAAGACTGCCCCGGCCGGTCCGATAACACTATGTAACCGTTGCTATCGCCAACCGTTCTCTATATAAAGCCCAGCCCAGAAGTCCCCTTCGAATCGAACCATATACCCCATCTTTACACAAAACTCTATCTCTACATCTCTACATCTCTACATCTCTAAGTTATATCCCTACATAACATCACAACAATGGTCTCTTACAAGGTCTTCCGAGGAACCCCCGAGGGAAAGATTGTCTCTGACACCGTCGAGCGTGAGCTTCAGAACCACGAGGTCTTCATCGAGACAACACACTCTGGTGTTTGTGGAACGGATAAGCTCTACCAGCCCAGTGGAATTGTCCTGGGTCATGAGGGTGTTGGAGTTATTCGTGAGGTTGGATCATCGGTGAAGAACGTCAAGGTTGGTGACAGGGTTGGATTCGGATACACACATCAGATCTGCGGTTCTTGCGATAACTGCTGTACAGGTAAGGACCCAATGCACTTTGAAATACTTGCGGTACTGACTCTACAATAGACCTCGACCAGTACTGCCGTGAGCGTCAAATTTATGGTTTCTCTGACACCGACAATGGTTCTTTCTCCTACGGCGCTGTCTGGGACTCCAAGACTGTTGCTCCCATTCCCGATGGATACGACTCCGCTGATGCGGCTCCTCTTCTCTGCGCGGGAGCCACTGTCTACACAGTCCTGACCAAGTACGGTCTCCGCTCTCAAGATAGAGTCGGTGTTATGGGCATTGGTGGCCTGGGTCATCTTGCCATCAAGCTCGCTGCTGCCAAGGGAGCCCACGTCGTTGTCTTCTCTTCATCCGAGTCCAAGAGACAGGAGGCTCTGGACTACGGTGCCTCTGAGTTTATTGTCTTCAAGTCTGGAGACGAAGCACCCGAGAACTTCAAGCCGGTTAAGCACTTGCTTCTCTGCGGTAGCGCAAATGTCGACTACAACAGGTATGTACACCGCACCAGCACTTGATTCGTCATAACTAACAAATTTAGCCTCGTCCCTCTTGTTGATACCGACGGTGTCCTCTACCCTCTTACTGCCGCTCTGGAGTCTACTCCTGTTCCTCTGACATCGCTTTCCCTCAAGGGTATTCGCGTTCAGGGCTCTCTGGTCAGCTCTCGCGATAGCCTTCGCAAGCTTCTTGACTTTGCTGCCAGAAAGAACATTAAGCCCACTATTATGACCTACCCCCTTAACGAGCAGGGCATTGAAAAGGCTCTGCACGATTTGAAGGAGGGCAAAGTTCGATACAGAGCTGTCCTTGTCAAGGAATAAAATGGTTACATGTTGAAGAAAAGTAGTGATTTTAGAGCTCAGTTGTGTTTTTAGAGGCAAAAGCGAGGTTGGAAGATATACCAATATGTAAGATCATGAAGTTGAAGAAATTGACGTTGGTTGTCGTTGAGCTAAACTGTTTTGGCCCTTTGGATTCGTCGTGATTCGGTGAAGATTTCGTAAGGTGGTGACGAAACCAGATACGCGGTGAGGAACTTTTGTAAGCTCGACGCGGTTAGCTTCTTATCCCGCCAAATCAACCCTGACATCTGAAATATGATGAGATTACGTTTAATTTATTAAGAATTCGATCGGTATGTGTTAGGAGAGATATTAATTAATCATAATCGAAACTGCGTGGCGTCAGTGATGAAGTGCATTACTGGTTTTGCCTCAGCTGATAATAGGCATAGGCCTTGTTATTGATTCCAGAAAAAGAGTTCGTAGGTCATAGTAATCTTTATAATCGTAGTCCATCTATTATTGACGGAACACCCCGAATTTCCCGTAACTTAAATGTTGATTATATCGAATATCTATCTAATCAACTACAACCCAAACAAGGTTCAGTCTATCATTCCCTATTTCTCCCTGTAAGACGGCGCAAGTTTGTCCTATCGTTTGGTTGACCAACCAATCAACTTCTTTCCGCGCAGATGAATAACGCATGAAAACGTAGTCACCCACGTCAGCACCAACTGATTTAGGCAAATTCGTCATTAGATCTTAGCATGAGATGCCCAAGTTATCTTATTTATGGGATCACGATATGAATCTTCCTTTTCCCATTGAGATATGCAGACATTTCAGCTACAAACGAACGCTATGGATGCTAATTCTTCACTGAACGTTCTGCCCGAGACCGATTTCGGTCCCTCGACCACGGGAAGATTTGATTTTACTGTTTTATTTGAGAATGTTATGCTATCAATTGTTCCATCTGTTTTATTCTTTGTTCTTGCTCCTCAGAGACTGCTATGGCTGAAGAGTGAGCCGCGAAAGATTGTTGAGAATTCGCGTCTTTTTATCAAACTGGTTTGCCCCCCGAGGCAGTAGTAAAGTCGATACTGACCATACACCAGGGATTGATCACCGTCTATACTGGACTGCAACTCGTGGTGTTGACATACTGGACCGTGGGGCCTCTGCCTACCTCTCAACCTCAAATTGCTGCCGCTGCACTTGTGTTTGTGAACGGATTGTTGCTGGCCTTACTGTCTTATGTCGAGCATACACGCTCTGTAAGACCTTCAACAATCATCAACGTCTACCTCCTTTTTACCTCTCTTTTCGATTGCGCTATAGCCAGGACGCTATGGCTTCTCGATGGAGCGCATGCGGTTGCGAGGCTCTTCACGGCAGCAACCAGCGCGAAAGCTCTCATTCTCATATCTGAAGCATGGGAAAAGAGGTCCATATTGAGAGCTCAATATCGCGATCTGTCTCCCGAGACGACGAGCGGAATACTGGGCCGTAGTGTCTTCTGGTGGATCAACCCTCTGATGAAATTAGGATTCTCCAATTTCTTGACAGAGCATGATCTGTATGTTGTTTTGTCTTCCAGGTCACTGACCCAGCTAATGCGATGGCAGGTATGCCATTGAAAACAGTCTGTTGGGAAAGAGGTTGTTCGCACAGATGGAGAAGTCATGGCGTACGGGTGAGTTCATAATACATTTCCGCTGCATATGTTAAGCTGACAAACAGTCAAGTGAATCAAACCAAAAGTAACGCTCTCTTTTGGTCCACTATCTGGTCAGCTAGGGGAGTCTTTCTCCTTGGAATATTATCACGTATTTGTTTGATGGCTTTCAAATACGCACAGCCTTTCCTTATCCAGAGAACAATTGGGTTTGCGAGTAATCTTGATGAAGACAAAGCCATTGGATGGGGTCTTACGGGAGCCTGGTGTTGCGTCTTCATTGGACTTGCGGTCCGTATCTCGTTCCTATTTTTGGAGCATCCAGACTAACATTCCAAAGATCACTAACGCATTCTATTGGCATATGACCTATCAGTGAGGCCAAAATTCCGTTCATTTGAGAAACCAGGCTAACTATCTAGATTTGTCACCGCAGTCAGGGGTAGCTTGATCAGCCTGATATATGCCAAAACCCTCGATCTGAGTATCACGGCTTTTGACGAATCGAGTAAGAAACCGGGCCCCTGAGTCAAGGGCCCTAGCTAATATATTGCAGTTGCTGTAACACTGATGTCTGCCGATACTGAAAACATCTGCTTGAACTTCGCAAGCATACACGAGATGTGGGCGTCACCTATTGAGTGTGGAGTGGCTTTATATCTCCTATACAGACAGCTGGGCATGGCATTTCTGGCCCCCATGGTTGTAGCTATAGGTTTGCGCTCCCTTCTGCAAATAAGTCCAATTTTAACATGGGACCAGTCTCGACCACTGGCATCTTGATGATAGCCAAGTATATCGCAAACGCCCAAAAGCAGTGGGTTCGTGGTATCCAGACGCGTATTGATGTTACAGCCTCGATGTTAGGCTCAATGAAGGTAAGCTCACATTTCAAAGACGCTCGGTTTCAGTAACTGATCAAGATTTCAGGAAGTGAAAATGCTTGGCCTGACGGACGTTCTCAACGACATGGTCCAAAGCCTACGTGTGAAAGAATTAGACCTGTCCAAGAAGTTCCGTAAACTGATGTGCTGGCGAGTCTTCTTCCGTAGGTCTTCGGTTTACTGAAAAGACACTAAACCGCTGACTTCCTATTCTAGAAAATACCATGGAAGCCATCGCTCCGCTCGCTACGTTTGCGACCTATGTCGTCATATCGCAAGAGACAGGGAACCCCTTGAGTACGGCTTCGGCATATACTTCTCTTTCACTTATCTATCTTTTGTCAAGCCCTATGTCCACACTCATACGAACCATCCCTGGAATGAAGGCATCTCTGGCATGCTTTGATCGGATGCATGGCTTTCTGCTATCGGATAGCTGCAAGGATCACCGCTTACCTCTGAGTGTCCGCGAAAGCACAACCCAACAAGAGGCCCGAAACTCCGGGCCGCGTTCTTTTGCCCAGAACAGAGCTTCAATTGAGCTACTTGATCGCTCTGACGAACCATTAGTGGCTATTGGCCAACCTCTCATGATCGTTTCGGAAGCCAGCTTTGGATGGTCAAAGACTGAAGCGTCAGTCCTCAGCAACATATCCTTTCCCATCCGTAAATCGCACTTCACCTTCGTTATCGGAAGCGTGGGTTCTGGGAAAAGCACTCTCATGAAGGCCTTGCTGGGCGAGTTACAGCCGTCCAAGGGATTTATCTACACCGACGCTCGACGAATCGCATTTGTTGACCAGAAGCCGTGGATCCAAAACTTGACGATTCGACAGAACATCCTCGGTATATCTACATATCATAAAGATTGGTATGATAGAGTTGTCCATGCATGTGGGCTCGAGCAGGATATTGTTGAGATGCCCGACAAAGATGCCACGAAAGCGGGCAGCGGCGGCGTCTCTCTCAGCGGTGGCCAGAACCAGAGACTTGCACTTGCAAGGGCCATTTACTCCAAGGCCGGGGTGCTTATTCTCGACGATGTATTTTCGGGACAAGATGCTTCGACAGAGGAGCATATTTACAGAATGCTCTTTTCAGAAGCAGGATTGCTAAGAGAGCTTGGCACAACTGTCGTTTGTGTGACCAACGCCAGTGAGTTCTGCTGCTATGGAAGGGAGTGCAAAATACTAATATTCCATAGTCCATCGGCTAGCACACGCAGACCATGTTATTGCTCTAAGCGAATATGGCACGGTCCAGCACCAAGGCACATTTGAGCAACTCAAGAACGACACCGATTACTTCAGTGGTTTGCATCTTCGGCAGAACGGGGCTGCCAAGGAGGACGGCGAGTCTTCGAAAGCCAATCAAGAATCAACTTCAGCACCTCAAGGACCTGAAGAAGATACTGAATCTGCTAACCGAGCACTGGGAGAACTTGCTACATATGGTTACTATTTCAATACAGTACCCAAGTGGCATGTCCTGTTGCTCGTGACACTCACAGTCCTATTCGGCGCAGCCCACAAGATGACTGAGCTATTGCTAAGTTTTTGGACTGGCCATTCTGTTATAACTCAGCAAAGCGTTAATAACTTCTACCTTGGGCTCTACGCGATGCTAGCTGGACTTGCAATCATTGGCATCATGGGGGCAGCTGTGCATTACCTTGTTATCATGGTACCTTTGAGCAGTGAAGTCCTGCATGCCCGACTACTTCGAACAGTGATGAATGCTCCGTTGTCATTCTTCTCACGGATGGATGTTGGAGTTACAACGAACCGTTTCAGCCGCGACATGTCTGTCATAGACACAGAACTTCCGTTTGCATTGATTGACCTAGCCATTGACACCTGTGTCACCATCATGGCTGTTATACTGATGTGTGTCTTCTCCGGATACTTTGTAGCGACGCTACCCCCTCTTTCTTTCTTCTGCTGGTGTAAGTCTCGCTCCTGACACCTTGTTTAGCATACACTGACCGTTGTACTAGTGCTTCAAAGATTTTATCTTCGGACATCTCGCCAGATTCGAATCCTTGAGCTGCAAGCAAACTCACCCCTGTTCACACAGTTTCTCGATACCCTCCAAGGTCTGTCCAGCGTGAGATCCTTCGGCTGGGTCAAGCAGTTCAAGGAACAGCACTTTCAGTTCCTCGACGCATCTCAGCGTCCATACTATCTCCTCTTCAGTATTCAGCGCTGGCTAGCTGTCATCCTTGATCTTGCAGTTGCAGCGCTGGCTACAATCCTGATGGTTATGATCGTCAAGCTTCGAGATAATTTCGAGCCGAAGTTTGTAGCAATGGCTCTACTCAATGTGACCTCGTTTTCGCAATATCTAACGCAACTCATCAAGAACTATACGCAATTAGAGACGTCGCTGGGTGCTGTTAGTCGTACTAAGGATTTCTGCTCCACAACTGACAGCGAGAATCTTCCGGGCGAGATGCTCACCCCCCCCGAGAGCTGGCCTTCTCATGGCCACGTGCAGATCGAAAACCTGACGGCTGCATACACGGCTTCTAGTGAGCCAGTGCTACACGAAGTCAGTCTGGATATCGCTTCAGGCTTCAAGGTCGGAGTCGTTGGAAGGAGTGGCAGTGGCAAAAGCTCCTTGATGGCCTGTCTTCTCCGGATGTTGGAGGTCGACTCCCAATCTAGCATCAAGTTTGACGGCATTGACATCACTACGCTTCCGCGCCAAACTGTACGGGCCTCTGTTGCAGTGGTTCCTCAGCATCCATTCTTCATGAAGAAGACAACTATTCGCGACAACCTGGTTCCTCGTGGTGAGCAGTTTGAAGAGAGGATTCTTGCCGTTCTCAGTCGCCTCAGGATGAAAGATGCCGTAGTGAAGCTCGGAGGACTAGACAGTATTCTTGATGTCGAGCGACTATCGCAAGGTCAACGCCAGCTTCTTTGCCTTGCCAGAGCGATACTCGCTAACAAGAAGATTATTTTCCTTGACGAGGCGAGTAGCAATGTGGATGCCAAGTCAGAGCAATTGATCCGACAGGTTGTTCAAGAGGAGTTCGTGGGATGCACGGTAATTGCCATTGCACATCGGCTGGGTGCTGTTGTGGACTTCGATCGGGTTGCTGTGATGGGAGGAGGGAGGGTTATAGAGTGGGATAACCCAAGGGAGCTACTGAAGAGGGAGAGCGAGTTCAAGAGGCTATGGGATTTGAGTTCGGGATAGAAGAGCAACGGTGTGTCAGTCATTGAGCTATTGGCAAGGTTGAAAGGCATCTGTCTATGGCCTCAAGAGATCCTCTGTCTTCGTTACAGCAACATCAATCACCAAACATGAATCTCTGTCCCAGAACTGAAGTGCCAAGTGACCAGTCTCCGGTTACATCTGCAACAATAATGCTCAGTATTCTTCCACTGATTCCCAATGTATGCAAGAGGGCCGCCAACGATGGTGCACGCAAACATCAATGCAGCCATGGCACTTATAAGTCAGCTTCTATCAACATATACTGTTTTAGGATTTATACTCACTGCGTGCCGCCACAAATCTTGCGTTCAACTCGGGTCAGAGACAGTTCTCGACAGGCAGGACATATCACAGCTCGAGGCCATTGTTTCAACTTTCGCAGAGGAACGACATTGGATTGAGATATAGTGTCGAATGCCGTGATCTCAGCATGATGTTGGGATTCGCTGGGGGAGAAGAGCTCGATTTTATTGTCGTCATTTGGTGGATCATTCTTGAACAAGGTTTGGAATCTTTGTTTCGTGGTAGCTGCCATGTTGATGGATAGTTATTTGAAGACCGATGTTTATGAGTTTGATATATACCGTTGCCAGAGGCGTTGATATATACATTGGACTTCAAAACTGCATGTAGGCTCTCGTCCAATGATGACCCCTGTAATTGCGGATGCCTTGAGTATTACACTGCCCAGTGCTCGTATTTCGCATTGTGAAAGCGTAGCCAATAAGACGACACTTGATATCAGCCACCGACACTATTTTGGAAGAGCTGAAACAAAAGACTAAGTGACCGGGCAATTATTCCACCGCTTCGGTCTGGAATTCAGTCTCGGTGGCTGTGTTTTGTCAGTGGGTGTAGAGCGACGAATTGTGAATTTGCAACGTCGCACGACGAGGGCAGATCACTCCCATTGTTTGTTAGTCCTTGAACGCATTTAGCTAGAATACAAGACGCCAAGCCCCTTTATAGCTTTTACAGATAGAAGATCCTTTGTTCTAGATGTATTGATAATCATAGGATGCTTGGATCCTACTGCAAACGTTGTTACTCTGACACAAGGGCTGAAGATCTTGAGCCTCCAGCATGAATGAAGTCGAACTTGGTGGTCATGGGTCGGTATGGAATGGATCTACATTTAACGTTGCGGTTAATGCCACGCGGCGAATCCAACGCGCTGGTTGGCTTTGCCCAAGCCGTATCTCAACAGCCTCGACGTAACAAGTCTTGGCAGTCGAGAAGATCAGCGGTTTGATACCCCATTTAGCTGTATTATCCGATTCGAGGAGGCTTCGTGCCTGGATCTTCGGCGGTAGATCTTGATCAAGACCGGGAATTAGCCATCGTGTAAGTGGCTTACATTCCAGTTGTCACTGACCGATTCAGGGCCTTTGGGAAGCATGACGCCAAAAGAGGGAGTGGCTTTCTTGGACTCAAAAGGACCTCACTTGTAAGTTAAATATTAATTATATCTTCAAAGATCGAATACATGTTCTCAACTTTGTTTATTACCAGTTCTTTCAGTCTCCCATCCAATATGGCTATCACTGAACAAGAAGCTGCCAAGTCGTCTCATACCCATCTCGTCATGGTAATATTAGTCGTATGTTTAGCTCTTTTTGTATCGATATTGTTTGTTTCCCTTCGATTCTGGTGTCGCTGCACTATTGGCTTCTCGTATTGGGACGATGCTGCTGCTGTCATGGCTTTGGTAGGTTGACAGATACTTGAGCGCGGAGCATTGCTGACACCTTGAACTTTAGTTGTGTATAGTAGGGATGGCTTCTTGTATACTCACACGTCAGTTATTATTCATTTTCAAAAGCATAAGCTAATGATCTATAGTTGTACCACTCGGCTTGAATGACCCTACTGGTACGTTGCCAGAGCATAAGACCACGCCGTTTTACAAGGTTCGATTACATCTATGTCTTTTGGATGTCCAGCTAACAGCGCAAGTGCACATACATCGCCACACTTTTCTACAAAGAAGGGCTATTCTGGGCCAAGATGACATTTCTTCTCCTCTACTACAAGATCGTGACGCTCTCTTCCTGGCGATCCGTATACCTCGGGGCTGTAATGGTGATCGTGCTCTGGAATATCTGTCAAATTCTGTTATTCTTTCTTCAATGCGCTCCACTAGAGGCCGTCTGGAACCGCAACCTCAGAGTGAAGTGCATCACGAAACGGTTAGAGCTCGCCTATGTTTGTGCTGGAATCAACATCTTGACCGATCTCGTGGTAGCTATCTTGCCACTACCGGTTGTTTGGAGGCTCAACCTACGTCGATCCCAAAAGATCGCTCTTTCAGCCGTTTTTGGACTCGGGTGCTTGTAAGTACACCTCAAATGACATTGATTATTTGCTGACCTTTGGCGAAGCTCAATAGCGCTTGCTATTGTACGGATAAAATGGGTGGAAACGTGGTCGTTTATTACATGGGATATCGTCAGGCCACAGCTCTGGGCTTTGGCCGAGGTCACTTCTGCGCTGGTCTGCGCGTGTATCCCAACATTTAAACCGCTCCTTTCGAAAATTAATGGTATGATTATTGGCCGACGGAAGAATGCTCCGGAGTTTGTTCTTGAGGGACACAGGAGTGATGTTGAGTTCAACGCGGGAAGCATGAGAAATAACGGAGGCTTCAGTGAGAAGCCTAGGCATGACAGGGCTTATGGAAGCGAGACATCAGTGGCAGTTGAGCAGTATCCCTGGCAGCTGAGCTGAGTGGAGTAAACTAATACGCTGAGGTAGCAGCTTTGAAGTGGGGTCATAAGGGGAGTTCTTATATACTATAGCTAACGTACAGTAATGGTAATAATAATCAGCAGTCTTTGGCTTAAAGTCTACATCTCTCACGATATCGACATCCATGTCGCTGGGCTGCATCTGCATGAACCCTGAACAGCCACGGCGCTAACAAGTTGCAAGGCATTTTGTTTTTCAACCCCTCAGCTCAGCCCAACGAGGCATTCAGGGTGTTAAGATTTCACATATACCAAACCAAACCATCCACATCTTTGACATCCACGCAATCTAACATTTTTATCTTCCGCAATCTAATCATGAGTTCTTTGTGCAATTACTCCCACCCAGAACTACAAATTACAGATGGTCTCGTCCGTCAAGACACGGGCCGACTTTTCCCATACAACCCTGAGTTCTACAACAACGCGACGGGCTTATACGGCCCTGGCACCATCTATTGTTGGTACATGCTTCTGGTTTCCGTACTCACGAGCTGGGCTTTTTGCCTAGCGGACGCGGATGGGCCTAAGAAGCCAGGCCTTTCAAGTGATCTCTTGGGAGCTCTGGCATATCCTGTATTTGCCGCGACCGACTTAGTTGTGCAATCGATGCGGATGCTGGGGATGGAAAAGCGCGCACTGGCTATCTTCTGCTTGCGCAACCCAGAGGTTAATCTTGACCTGTTTGGTCCTTTCAATACCACGCAGCTCGATCTAAATCATATTCCGACCGATACGGTGATATTGGGCCAGCGTGTCGTTGATATCACTGGACCGCTTACTATATGCTATTCCGCAATACCATTTCTTCTTATTCTTATCATTGCGTTCATGATTGATACCGAATATACACGGAATTGGAAGCCAAAGCCATCAGCACGCTGGGTGGTGAATGTATCTTATGGCTACATCTCACTGATGCTCACGATATTCCACTTCAGTCTCGGTGACATAGCAACCAGCTTCTGCATCGCCCTCTACGAGGCAATGCTACCAGTGATGCTAACCATCATCTATTTCTTCACCGCGTTCATTGGACTGGGGTTCCTCACGGGCATCATCATGCTGGTTTGGTCCCTGATTGAAAGGAACTACAAAGACGCAGTTGAAGCTCTAAAAGGTTTGGGAGGCTGCATCTTTTTCGCTGGTATGCTGATTGTTCCCGCAATGTTGATGATTCACCGAGACCACAGTACTACAATACCAGATTTGGCAATCAGGGTCAGTGAAAGGGACCAGTTGGCGACCCTGATTGTCGGTGCTGTCACGTTGACCTTTACGGTCGTTGATGTTTTTAGGAACTTCTATCGGGAGAGACATCGGGAAGAGGCAGCGGATGAGGAGATGCAAATGCTTCCCGCTGCTGAAGCAACCACTGTGCATAGCTGAAAGGTTATATACTTCATTTGTCTCGTTAGCGTCAGTATAGATGGGAATATAGCAGAAGAAAACCATCAGCGGATTGTATTACTGGCCTGCCCCATGAAGATTGAAGATCCTATTCTAAGGTACAAATCAGTGTTAATTGATAGGTCGCTCTCTGTTCATCCCTTAGCAAACTGTCAACATCCTTTGGATCGGCCAATATCCTGCTTGTCATGTTCCTCTCAAGTCAAGAAATCATACAAGGCTATGAGGCGTTGAAAACATTGCACTTGGCATCACCGGCCAGTTCTAAGATTATGCACCTACACCAGGCAGGTTCAAGCGAAAAGCCCTCTCGTCATTGCACTAAGCCATGTCTTGGGGCGCTTAGCGACCGAGTCGAACTCGTCTTCAGCGGCTCGCTTCTTTGTTATCGGAGAATCGTCGCTTGCATTGCCTGACTCATTCATGCTTGCTATAGTTGGACGTCTTTGTCGTTCAGGCGTCTCGTCAGGTGTATCACAAGCTGTAGGCGAGGATAGTCTGGCAGGATCATGGCATAATTCCTGCTCGATGCTTGGCAGAATGGTGTCGGGGTGAGGAAGGATGTCCCCGAGGAACGTTTAATGTTGATTTGGTCCTTGAGCTGTATCTTCTGTTTCCTCTTCAACGAGAGTGGCAAGGATATGACGGCGGATCTGTGTCTGAATTTTGCGTAGTTGGCGAGCTAGCTGACACTCCGGTTCGATAGTGAGAAGCGTTCGGCTGATAGAGGCGTTGAGCGCTAACAACGCTCTACCTTCACGAGCTTGCCGCTCGGCAGGTAAAAGCTGGGCCATAGCGGCCTGGATGGTAGACATTTTCGATGGCCTGAAAAGGGCACTCATAGGGCTTGGTTTGTATTTATGACTGTAGAGAGGTTTGAAATTGACTGATATCTCTTGTGTTGAATCTTCCTGTCTAATGTGGTCAAGATATTGAAGCATTGAGGCGGATGTCAAGGCTGAACACTGAGTGCCACGGGCTTTTCTGTATCGGACCTGGAGATTAATTTCTCATGGATACGTTATGCCTGTAGCACGAACAGATTCAAGGTACTTAGCCGGGGAGACACGGGTTAGAGTTGCACAAGGCCACAAGTGGAGGTGTTGATTGGGCACAGCCAAACCTGAAGACAGACGCCGCCGTTCGTATGGCAAAGTCAGTGATCTATGATGCATGCACTTATGTTGAAGTTTATGTGGCATTCCTAATTGTTGGATGTACGCGGGAGCAATCAATATCCCGCCCATTAAGGAGGTAGCGTATAATCGCTTTGGCTATTGATTCGTCAGTGTTTTGTAACAATACAGAATGCTTAAAGAGAAATGAGATGACAGAATGAAGAAATATGCCACAAGAAATCCACGATTAGAGAGTTATGGTATTGCCTAAGATCGAAGTCAAAATGCCTAAACGACTCCAAAGTGGAAGATTCCCAAGTTGAGAAAGGATCTCGTTAAGGTTGTTCTTATCGTGATACAAGTGTCATCCACTAGATTGTCAGAAAAGTTTCATGCAGTCTCCAAGAGTGAGATGTTTGATTGTAAAACATGATTAACAACTGAACTAATCCCTCAGCGTTTGAAGCAAGCATTCGAATGCCGGTTCGATGTGGGCTAGAACATGCAGCTTGCCGAGGACAGTCGCACCTTTCGGGGCGCTTCAAACAGCGACAGCAGAGATTTCTGGGTCTCATGAGCAATTTACCAAGTTAATCTTATGAGAATAGCTACAATGACTGTGTTGCGCGTTGACAGCCGTGCCTGGAGAGATGGAATCTCGTTCGACCTCGCTACAGCATACTTCGATCTCAACTGTCAAGACACAACTCCATTTCGGCTTAAAGTTCTACTACATACCTAGTTCCTAACGCTCAAGAGAGAAGGACAAAAAAGCCCAGCGATCATGGGGAAGTGTCCCACTCGCCCGGAGCGGCATGATACCCTGCCAAGGCGCCTTTACCCTGCCAATACCCCTGATAATGAGTAAGCAAGCATGTACAGCCATCCAAACACCATGCTAAAGCCAAACAAAGCAGCAAGCAGAACTAGTAAGTTAACAATTTGAACTGTCGGATTTCAAATACTAACCAACCTTTGCTCCTGCACAGCTCCCCACGCTAAGGCAACTACCTCAACAAAACAGTCTTCCCGTAGGAGACAACCACGTCATCGCAGACGGGAGACCAGACAAATAAAGAGGGATCTTCAAGATGTTCGGGAGTGTCTCGACCATGCTCGCGTTCGGTATGAAGCAGCCAAGGATGAAGTCGCGTCTTGCGAGAAAGAAATGTCCAACTTTTCCCAAAGGATGAATAGCCGACGCGGTCTGACAGGGGTTTAAGCCCAGAAGGAATGCCAGACTGGAATACCCAAGAGTGCCTAAATCACAAGAGATAGGATAGAGCTAGCCTTATTCGTGATCGGAGCACATAGACCTTGCTGCACTTTACCCACGGCCCAGCCAGCTACCAAGTCTCTACTGCCGTGC
Organism: Fusarium lyarnte (nom. inval.); assembly: GCA_014898885.1. Taxonomy (NCBI): domain Eukaryota; kingdom Fungi; phylum Ascomycota; class Sordariomycetes; order Hypocreales; family Nectriaceae; genus Fusarium; species Fusarium lyarnte (nom. inval.). Next base: position 124,536 of record JAAVUB010000130.1, read on the forward strand.
TCTCAAAGACCATATCACCTAATCTTTTCTAGGTCCTCCGATAATGGTATTCTGCTCCAGGTGAAATTTCTTCTCTTAGCTTGGGCATCGAAACAAACTATGGAATCGATGTGCTTTTGCATGGGACATTGCGCTCGTCCTCATAAGAAGCCCTCTCATGCATCAACAAATGTTTGGCATTTCACCTCTAGCGTTATTCTCACCGTAGATTCTGCTTTGATCTGCAACAAAGAGGCCCCTGTTATTATTGCTAGATATGCAGATTAAATGGTTGCACGAGCAGCTTGGACCATAGGCAGCTGTCTATTGCATGTACATGCTGCTATGGTTAACGAATGATGAAGACTCGGACGAGCTTCTTCCTTTGCCTGATAAGACTTAAGAAGTTCATATTTCTTGCACTGAATTACTCAATCTCTCTTCTACCGCACATGTTATTTTGGCTCATAATTCCAGTCTACCGGGGTTGTTGCCTCTCTGAGCTTTCCTCACTCCAATCTCGATACGCTTCACGATGTCGTCTGACGCTATCAGAGCGACTCTTGCGCAGTGGAACTTCTCTATAGCTTCACAAGGTAAGCATCCCGTCCAAACCTTCTGTGCATTAACAATATTGAACAGCACATCAGGTCTTCGCCGTCGCGAATCGGTTGTGTCTCCTCTAGATCAACACCTTCCCAGGGTCTCGAGCAAACAGTCTCTTCGAAGGGAGACCTCATCTCAACCGATGGAGACTGATGATCCAGCTGACGATTACTTTCCGCGCTTCAATTCTTCTATTGGGAACTCATTCTTGAGATCTGGTACACACTGGCCGTCTCCCATGTCTACAAACGAAGACGGAGAGACTCTCTCCGTCACTCGTGAACCACTTTCAGGCCATAATCTTCTTCCTTTTCCGGACACTCCGGCTGCATCTGATCTACAAATTCTCAACTTCTTCATTGAAGAGCCGGACACAGTCTACCTCGAAGTCAGGTTTCCCAACATGCAACCCATCATACTGAGAGAGGAGAACGTACAGAAGATCAACGAGCCGGCTGTCGTCGATTTCTGGAGACTTTCTGGAAGTCGAGAGTATGCCACTGGTATAGGAAAGCGACACGTATTCTGTGTTCTGGGCTATCAAGTCTTCTATCTTCCGAACGGTGGCGAGCGAGAGCACTATTGGATTCATTGGACCGGATACCGTGCCTCTGAAGCCTCGTGGGTTGAGGCTGACTTTGTCCGACGTGCTGCGCCTGAGATGGTCCGGGCCTTCAACTCTGAGCGCCGACTTTCTTGCTACAGAGGCTCTACTGGGGAGATGTTTACCACCAAGACTGCGCCTCCTTGTTCCGAAACGGCCAATGGGGTGAGTTGTAATGGTTGTGTACGCTGTAGAGGCGGATGCAACCGTGGCCATGTTTAACGAGTGGATACATACCTACCTATGTGTGGCATCATGTGGATGATGTTAGATTGGATTAATGTGATATCTTCCTTGAATAGATAACCTAGAAGTCTACCACAATCTCCCTAAAATCTCTTTCTTCTCGGTGGACTTGGTAGTCTCCCACAGCCCACCTCCAACAACACTAGTAACAGTGGCATCCTTCTCCCTATGCTCTTCACAAACAGTCGGTGTCTTCTCGCCCTGGCTCTCATGATAAAACTTTGAGACTTGAAAGTTATGTTTCGATCCTCCACATGCCACCTTTACCTCACTAAGCTTGAGCTGCGGGAAACACCCATCACACCAGTTATGCTCAGGATAATCAGAGGACTTGTTAGCTGTTGCAAGTCGGATAATCTTGCGACAAAGCTTGTTGGAGCAGCACACAGTAGGGTCCATGGCAGGCCATTTCTTCCTAAATGTGAGTTTGCCAGATATAAGCATTTCCTTGTTTGTCAGAAGACCCAGCTGACGACATGTCTTTTTGCATTCGTGCATGGCGAAGAAGAACTTGAACCCTTCTTCACCAAGATTCGTTTCGCCGAGTTTGAAGCGTTCCGGATCCTTGGTCTGGATCGCAGGATCAGTGAAGGAGTTTCCTACACCTTGAAGATCCGTGACGAGGCAATGGCCCCAGGAGCGCTCAAAGGTGAAATGTGAGAAGGCTTGCGCAATTTCATTAAATGGATTAGTGTCGTCTTCTAGAACATAAATCCCGTTGCTGTTGTACTTGATATACTCGCCCTCGATGAACGGCTCCAGCGACAGATTGTCGTCTGACTTGGATCCGCGAGACATGTCCTGAAGACAAAGCGTAGTGATAAAATCGATAGGCTTCGAAGACTTGACAAGCCCGTTGAACTCTAGCGCAAATGCTTTGCATAGTGCTTGCATTCGCATGTCCTCAATTAGATTGGCTAGTCTGTGTTCGGTGTGTTTAAACGACTTGAGAACGAATTTGCTTGTGGTTGCAGCTGGGCGGGCATACGCTGCGACGCGCAAAGACCCTTCAGCAAAGGGTTTGGAACGTGCGTTGATATCGAGCTTGACAAGTCCAAGCTTGATGTTCTCATCGTTGTCCAACATTGCATCCAGAGTATCAGCTCCATGGACGCTCAAGTCCAGACAGAAGCCCTCCGTAGCTAGCTTCTTGTCTAGCCAGCCAGGAGTATTCCAGCGCGGTGGTGACGTCTCAAGAGCAACACTTTTGCTGATCACACTTCTCGCAACGCTGCCATCTTCCAAGATAGCAGTCAACTCTGGGCGCCCAGACATGTGCGAGCCACCGCGGCTCCCGCCCCTCATTGCCAGAGTCAAGCGGTTTGCTGTACGCGATACTGAAGACGTGACTGTGCTGACAACTAAATGCTTGATGGCTGTGTATCCGGTTCCGAGCTGTAGTTCTTCGAAAAGGGGCCCAGTGCTCGTGGCTGTTCTCTTGGCTCGCGACTTGGCCAAGATGAGCGAGTCCTCAATCGCGGTGTTGTACGAATTCTTTTCATGGAGCTTTACATCCGCCCCCGAGAAACCACCACCGTAGGACTTGCCAAATTCAAGGGCCATCCGGTCGGTAGATGAGTTGATTCGCAGAAGAGCATAGTTGACCTTGAGTTTGACAAGGCGATTGAGAAGATTTGCATGTGTGAGGCCATGGGGCTCACTGGCTGTTCTGTAGTAATCATCATCACTCTCGTCGTAGTCATGTAGGGCATGGCCATGAGGAGGGGCATCGGCGATGTGGATCAGACATCTGGTCTGCTGCATCCATGAGGCATTGATAGCCTTCTGTATACCACCCAGAACATCCTCGGGGATATCTCCACCACCAGACGCCTGAAGACTGGCTAAGAAGTTGTACACTTCTGTGACAGACGTAGTGAAGTCGAGGAATTCTATGTTGGGCTCATCGCCATGGTCTTTGTATCCAACCACAGCGACGCGCACATTTGACTCATTTAAGAAGACCTCTTTGATCTCTTTGACAATGGATCGGATTTGGTTCTTTGCTGTCTCGATGTAACTATTCATAGAGTATGTGGTGTCAAGCAGGAAGAGGATATCAGTGGAACAGGAGCTTTTGAACAAGTCAGACTTAGAGTAAGCTGGGGCTGCAGCGTTGGCACGCGCAACTTCTGACTTGAGTGCTGAGAGGCGACTCTTGCTGTAAGCAGCCGAGATAGTCGAGCTATCCTTAACCCTAGTTACGGACGATAGGCTAGGAATGTTGTTATGGGTCCGATAGGACGGTGGTACGCTTGATCCAGAACCTGAAGCGTCACGAACCAAAGAGGCGCGGAGCAATTCATCTGCTGCAGAGGAACCTCTGGCTTTGGATGCGCTTGAGCGAGTGACGCTTGCTGAGGATCGGGGCGTCTTGGCCTTCAACGTTGATGCTTCATGGGCAGCAATTTCAGGCTTTCGCGTGAGAGACTGACGAAGGAGATCATCTGCAAGTCTGGCAATACTGTCTTTGGAGCTTTTAGTGTTGGACTTGACGGATCGCTTGACCGAGGCAGAAGGATCGCGTGAAGGGTCCATGGTGATTCAGACTGCTGCAGAATTAACTGAGCGGATGGCAAAGTATGGGTAAATGGTCTAACGGAGTAACAAGACTGAAGTGAGTCGCCATCGGTTTATGATGATATATGAGATGAGATGGCCACCCACCCGAGGCCTGGACACAGCTGTACATCCAGAGCTAGAGGCACCAATGAGCCTGAAAGACGAGATGACTGCCTACATTTTCAAGCCATCTGCAAGCCCCCATGCATCCAGACATGGGGGCCAAAGCGACCATGTCAGCCGGAGCCTTATTTCATGATAGCAGTCTTTCAGAACGACATTTCAATCTAGCAGATGATCCGATTGCTCCACAAAACCAGTCATAGGTAACAATGGGATTGGAAGAATCTGTTAACGATACTCGAGTATTTGGCATTTGAATCATTCCCTGAAGGACGAGGTTTGTAGGAACAATTACAAAGGAAGAACAATTGCCCACCAGAGCCTTGTTTCACTGACGCTCTATGAATGACTGACACGTAGCTAGGTAACCTACATAATGCTGCAGCTAAGGCGACTTATCACCTGGTGGCTGTAAAGCCCAGCGGCTAAGTCTAGAATCAGATGGGCTGTCTGCGTGCGGCTGAAGAGGGGTTCGCCACTTACATGATGCCTAATTTTGAAGCACCCAGCGCCTCTTTTTCAGGGCGATTGGCTTGTTTCGCGAGCTGAAGGACTCGTACCCCGGACTGGGGCTCGGTGACGGAGATTGCCTTGGCTTTGGTAGGCGGACTGATTGTAATTTTACTGCTCTATCATTTCATTCTCATTTTCGACATGCCCTTCGTTTCGGTGCGTATCGATAGTTCACTTGCCTATTCACTATCTCAGTGCTGATAGACATGGAATAGCTGGAGGATGGACAGTCAAAATGGTCTTCTCTCGAGCCTTGTTGTTGGCTCAACCTTTTCTCCCAATCTCGATATCCTCTCTCGCTACGCCGGCCTCTCCCCTCCCTCCCCGCTCGAGTCGCTCAAAGCTCCTTCGCCGATCGACTATGAAGCCTCAACAACCGTTGAACATCGCAGTGCTGCTCGCACATTGCTCGTGAGGGCACGTACAAGCGATGCAGGCTACCGCCCGCCAGATCAACAAAAGAGACATCTCTTGCGCGTACCGAGCCGAAGAAGCTTGAAGCTGAATGAAGAGAGATGGACCTTTACAAAACATGAGGTCGGAAAGGCTCTCAATGAGATTCTTTCCACCGCTCCATTGCCTGATGTGCAGGTAGCGCATGCGGTGCTTGCCTCTGCGCACATTGACTCGTTGGATGAGCTGTGGGAGCACTTCAAAGACAGCAAGTTGCAAAAGAGGCAATCCAGCATCTTTCGTCGCTCAACTTCTTCAAACAATGGATTGTCTAATTGGTTGAGCACTGTCACGGGCCAGGAAAACATACCGTATATCCATCTGCTGTGCCAGTATGGCGCAGGACCCAATCTGTTGAATCAAGCCTTTGTGATTGCGCTCGCCAGACACGATATTCCCTCCATGAAGCTTCTTCTAGGCTTTGGAGCGTGCATTCTACCCATCTGCAAAGACTATGTACGACGGTTCGTTTCTAAGAATGACGTCGATGTTGTAAAGCTTTTGCTTTCGGCTCCAAAGGGTATGAATGTCGAGGACTGGCAATACTCCTTGGAAGTAAACATTGAAGGAGCTCCCCGTGGTATATGCGAGACGAGTATTCTGCTTCAATGCATCCATCACCGGCCAGATATTGCAACAGGAGAATATCTTGTCAAAGCCATCGATGCGAACAATGTTGCTGCTGTCGCTGTTCTTCTTTCCTACCTGACTACTCGAACCTCTATGATGCCTCCCATGTTTTCCGTTCACAACTTCAGTGCTGCATATTTCTTAAGCCCGACGGGAAACGGAGTCGAGCATGAGAATGTTGCCGTACAGGCATGCGAGCGCATCTCGGGAAACCCCGATTACGAGACAAGATTGGCGCTCTACTGCCTCCTTGATGAATCAAGTCTTCTGAGAGACGTGCAGGCCCTTCGGCAAGAGATGTCATACAGCGTCATGGCCAAAAGGACCTCCATGATCAATCTCCTGATTAAAGCTGGAGTGCGTCCATCTGTCGAGGAGGCTGTGTCTTTGATGGACTTTTCCCTTCTCGGGATAATGCTGGCCGCCAGCAGAGGAAGGGAAGACGTCCCAAACCTGCTGTCACTTGTCCGGTTTGACACATCAGAGGACGACATGCTTCGTTTTCTGGGTATGTTGGCTGCAAACGACTTACACTTTGGAGGAAAACCACTGGATCAAAAATTCATCGAAGCCATTTCAAAGAGGCATCATCGTGCTGTTGATGTATTCCAGAAGATGGGTGCAACCATCACGTACAAGTCTGTCCAAATGACACTCAGCTCTGCTGATGTCGAGATGCTGAGGATCCTACTGCAAGGAGATATCAGTGATGAGGAGCTTTCTCCTGCGCTATCAGACGCAATGAGGATTACAGATCCAGCAATTCGACGAATTGCTGTCAAAATGCTCGCTGACAAAGGTGTATGGAAAGAAGCTCTGCTTGAACAACTGTGTCTTATCATTCCATCTCCCGATCCCGATCTGGAACTCCTTAAGGTTATACTACAATACCAGTTACCATTAAATGGAGAGGAGGGCAGCTTGAACGTTTTTCACCTCGCAATTCATAAAGCATCTCTCCCCGTGATGAAGCTTCTCTGGAGATCCCTTCCCCACACAGCGTCCCTTTCAGAAGCCCTGCCCAAGGCTTTTTCGCGCGTCACAGAGGACGGGGGCAATCTAACCTACGATATCATCCAGTTCCTTCTAAAGAATGGCGCGAAGGGAGTTGGACTTGACAAGACACTTCTGGAAGCTGCTGGATCCAAGAGCCCTCGTGCATTAGATATCATCCGTATGTTGGTCAAGCATGGTGCAGATGCGAACTATAACCAGGGTACTGCTTACGTAGTAGCATTGAACGACTACACAAGACTCGAGATTCTATGCAAAGCTTGTCCGGCAAAGGACGCTGTCGTCAAGGGACTTCTTCCACCGCTGCTTGAGGCGAGTAGGGTTGATACACGGACATTGGAGCTAGTACTTCAATCAACAGCCTCAAATGGATCAGGGATAGACTTTACAGAGGTCCCAAAGTTACTGGAAGGTCATCCAAACATGGCTTCTGTTATTACACGTCTCATGAAGCATGGCCTCGATGTAAATCTCCAGAAGGGCGTGATGATACGGTTTGCCGTGGAGAGGAACGACGTCCCGTTGCTGAGGACTTTGCTCTCCGCCAATACAACTACCATTTCTCTTGAGACTGGCTTTACAGCTACAAAGAAGACAAAGCTTCGAGAAACAAGGCTCGAAATGATGAGACTCCTCCTTGACAAAGCTGGTAACGCGGAAATTGGTCAATCTGAAGTGCTATACGACGAAACACTGGAGGCTCTATCGAAGTCAGGAGATGACAGAGGTTTCAAGATCCTCCTTGCCCACAAGCCACTTATCAGTACCAAATCTCTTGGTACTGCAGCTGCATTCTCTTCAAGATCCACGGCCATTTTGGAGATGCTTCTTTCACGTCAACCAAGCGGGGAGTCCATCAGCGCAGCTTGCATTGCGGCATTCAGATCGCCCAAACTGAATCAGGATCAAAAGGAATCTGTCCTAGGACTATTACTGGATGCCAAGCCAGGGCTCACCAAGAACGAAACTTCCAGCCTACTGCGTGCCATGGTGGAACAATATGGAGAGTCTACTCTGATCCCGTCGATGCTCATTAAACGTGGTGTAGAAGTCACGGCAGCTCACCTCGATGCGACTCTCGCCAAAAGCAGCAAAGAATTATTCACACTATTAGTTCGCAAAGTAGAGCCCGCCAGTGCCGTAAATGCATGCTTTGCTCAGGCGGTATCCTCCGCCATGACAGCCGAGAGGCGTCTCTGGATTTACCAAGCCCTTCTCAACACCGGAAGAGTTTCAACTACCACTGCCTCGGCAGCACTCATCATATCACTTAACGAGGGGATTCCTGACGCGGGGCTAGTAGAGCTGTTGCTCAAACATGGTGCTGATGTGAGATTGAAGGAATTCCTCCCTCTAAAGTTGGCTTTCAAACTCAAATCAGCTGAGATTACTGAGCTGCTCATCCAATCTATCAGGGACGATAATACCGCTGCTGCAGCGTTCGAATTGGTACGAACCTCCACGGCACTGAAACCAGCGTTCAGAGTCAAGGTTTACAGTAGCCTTCTTAAACACAAGATTACCGAGGACAAACTCACCCTAGCCCTCATCGACACGTTGAAGAATGCGCCGGATATGGATACCATGAAACTGCTTCTTAAGCGAGGAGCCAGCCCAAGTTCAGACGGCGCCAAGTGTTTTGTCCTAGCTTGCAAAGCGGGAAATGAAGCCGCTCTCAGAGTCATGTGTCCATATGCTAATATTGACGACGTCACTCTAGCTCTGATTGAGCGCTGCGCCAAGGAGAAAGAAGTCCTCACATGGCTGAAGGCTTGCATGTCCGAATTACGCAAAGCTCATCTCAAAGACTCGAACCTTCTGTACAAGGCTATGGCCAAGTTCCCTGACGGGGGTGATTTGGTAGAAAAGCTGCTTCATTACGGGGTGTCAGCGGGGACAATAAAATCAGCTGCTTTATGCAAACAGTGGAAGCGTGAGCCGCTTACACCTTTGCTTTGGGGACTCACGTCGGAACTGAAGATATCAAACAAAACTTTGTTAGCTCTGGTCGCCAAGGGAGATACCGGTAAGTACCCCTTAAGCTGCTTCTATCGAGTTGATGGCTGACGGTAACAAGCAAACTTGTTGTACTCAACACCCAATTCTCAGGTATCAGCTGCTTTCGCCTGTTTGCTCGACCCCAAACGCAACCCCGTTCTCGAATCTCTCCTCAAGTTACACGGCAAAGACGTGAGAATGTCTGTTATCCCAGGACGTTCATTCTCCTACCTAAGTCAGAAGCCTAAAACACCAGATGCAACCAAACTCATGGCCCAAGACCTGCGTTTAAGCGATGCGGCTCTGTATCTAGGCAACCTAAAAGCGTACAGCTCCCTCGGTGGCGGTAAAGATATAAACGATGGGTCACTACACACAGCTGCTTTGCTCGCGCTACCAGAATTTGTCCAGTGGCTTCTACCAAAGCACAGCGCCAATCTCGAGCACGAGGCTTTTGGGATGATGATTCCCCTCGTGGTGGCGTGTCGCTCTGAGGAACGGCCGTGGTGTAAGGTTGCCAACGCTGAGGGTACTTTCGAGAAGCGAAGGGTAAAAACAATGCAGCTTCTTGCCAAGAAGACGGATCTATCATGGCGCAATCGAAGAAAGACAGTGCTGCATTTCGCCATAGATGAAGGGCCAGATGCGCTACAAGCTATGCTGGAGGCTCTTGATGTAGCACATGATGCGCGCCGTGATGAGCGGTATCTTTACAAAGACCGAGAAGGCATAGTATACTCGCTCAGCTACTACATCAGCAATCTCTGGGACCCCGATAAGAAGGATACCAAGACCCTTAAGATGATCCAAATGCTGCGCGGCACCGGTAAACTAAAGGATATTATGTACCGCCCCGAGGAACCCGGTCCCGGGGTTGAACAGCCAGATGGATATTGCGGGATGCCGCCAGACTTGCAGAGGAAGTGGGATGCATATAATGGTTACGCTTCTTGGTAGTAGAGCAGTCGAAGTGCGAATGGGGCGCAGCCTACTCGAGTATTTCATTGAAAAGTTGCCATATGCTTTTTGTATAGACCTTGATTATATAGACTTACATATCCTGAGCCTAATGAAGTAGATCTTACTATAGTATATAAAATGCAATATGTAGTGGCTGGAATCTGCTTAAATGACACATTCTGCTACGAAAAGCTCAGAGAAACCCTGAGACGCGTGATATTTCTCGTTGTTTATCCAGCCAGTCTCGCATCTTTTTAGGTTTTCATAGTATCAGCTTTATGCTGTAGTAATTGGTCAGGCATTTTGGTAAATGTCTGAGTTGTGAGCCACACGTTATTCGTAGCAGAGACTTGTGCTGAGAGCTTAAATCGACATACAAAACTTAGTTTGGTTTAGACGTCAGTCACCGGGTTCTCGCCCTCCAAAGTGTACAAACTCTCGGGCCTCAGAGCTACGTCTAGTCTCTGGATACGACGCAGTTACTTTCAGGATTGCTAAACGGTGTCCGGAAAACCCAAAGTCAGTGACCTATCAACAGAAGCGGCGCTTCGTGGCTTAGTCTTATTCAGTTACTAAGGAATACATCCAGGAAGTGAATTTATATTCAATTAGTTGCCCAAATTCTACAAGATTGTGAGATATAGGGGAAATTAAGCCATTGTCCCATCCAAGCATATAGACCTTTCCCTTGCCTTCTCAACGTTTCAAATCAAGCCCGTTCCCTGTGTCCTTAGCGATAACATTTTCCAGTGAGAATGTATCATCATGTCCTTTTTCCCCATTTTTTTTGTGTGTGTGTTTTCGGGTTTTGTTTGGAGAAAGGAACGACCAAATGTCATTACTTGCGTAGATATGGTGCGTCGGGGTAGACCAACATCACTCATCTCTGAGCTCACCCAGAGTTCCACCGATCTATAGCCATTTCGAGCCTCGTGATTTGTTTTTTCTGTGAGACTCCGTCTGGTTACGGGCCCAGATATCCTCCTGTGTTTGCGCAGGTCTTTTGTATGGCTCATAATGAACAGGTCGTGAGGGTCTGTTCACCATGACAGGATTCGCGGCCAGGCCAGTCTGCATCTGCGGCCTGAGTTGTTCGAGAGAGTTTTTGCTAGGCTCTGCGAAGCCTCCGGGAGACCATGTGCCAGCACCAGAGGCCGCGTTTTGCTTGTAATACGCAATAGCCGTCTGACGCCCAAGTTCACGCCCAAGTTTATCGGCGTTCCTGACGTTCCTGTGGTCCCTAGAGCTTCCGCAACACATTGTGCTGAGTATAAGGTGATTCTGAGAATAGTGTGGGTTGGTAGTTGAGATGGGCCTGAATAAGGCAGTTGAGAGATGATTTAGTGTTGGTAATTCGGTGTCTTTGTCTGTATGTGAAAGAGAGAATTGTTTGAAGGAGAAAAGAACTGGGGGTAACGAGGCAGTCTACCCTTCATTTATAGTCGAATTTCAAGAAGATTTATCTTCTCTAAAGTTGAATAGAATAACCTAGATTGTGACTAATTTGACTATGCTCAGGAGTAGCAAATGGTGTGTTCCCTTGCTCCCCAAGGAGAGAAACTTAATGTTGAATGCAACCAGAAAGTTTCACAACCTTCACAAATTGATTATAAGGTTACACTTCTGACAGGTAATGAAGCTGAACTCACCTCGCTATCAAATAAAAACTGTAGCTTATCCGCGAGGCACGCCAACAATAGTCGAGTTGACCACGATGGACAACTTGTTATTTGAATAAGGTTTTCGTTGTATAGGGAATTACGAAACATACGGTATCAACAAGGTACCTGAGATCTCCAAAGACGGGCCGTCCTGGTGGTGAGAGGCTGCCGATAGATTTAGATTCGTCGGCAAACCTTACCAGATTTCTCGACGAGATAGATCACAACAACGAATGGAGAATAACATCTTTCATTACTTGATATGAACTTCCGGGTGCATGAGCCATTTATTGTAGCCAACGGCTACCATGTTAGCTCTGGTCGTAGATATAAACATCGTATCATGCCATGACTTTCACTTGCCATTAAACCATCGTGGAGAAACACACTTTGGTGTGATCGAGAACTTTGTTTGGGGCTCTACGTGCGTCTCGCAAAGTTTAATGAATGGTTACCCACTACCATTTGTCGATAAATCAGCCAAATGTGATAACTTTCGCTGGCAAGGGAGGCAAGAAAAACTTGGGGCCTGTTTTCTGAGCGATGAAAAGACTGTGAGTAGGTTGAGAATTTAAAAGAGGCTTCAGCCCCTGAAAAGACTTTGGGTAGGTTTAAAGTATCCTAGCAAGCTTTAGGACCAGTTCGCTTTGGCACTTTGATAGACTTGCGAGATTATACTGCTCTCTGGGGGCCTAGATATATCCACCGACTAAAGCACCAGCTTCTGTCTCGGGAAAGGAATCAATATATTTACCTACTTCCAAGAAGACAGTAAATCACTACCGCTTTTCGTCTTCTATTCTTTGTCTCCTAGCAAAACAATACGACTCAATCCCTCATTACTGCCTTCATCAACCTCTCTCTCACTCGCCTGGCTTTCATCTCATGGGTCTATGCAAAAACGGGGTATTGGCAGGCGTGGGAACTAACCTGTTTAATGCAGGATTCCTGAACCGCCCATTTCTCCGGACAGTAGAAACGACCATAGGGCTCTGAACAGCCACGATTTCAAGAGGTGGTGGCCGCTGTTGAAACCTCTCTATCTCTTCTGCGGTGGCGGGCTGATCTGGACGGCCCGTTCCGTAAGGCCCAGCCAGGTCGTCACTCCCTGTGGCTGGAACTGGTGTTTCTGGTGCAATATAACTTGTAGGGGCCGTTTGAGTAGATCCAGTAGACATTCCAACATCTGATGTAGAAGACTCCGCTTCTCCAAGCTCACGTTCTAACGAAGTAATCCGTTCCCGCAACATGTTGTCGATTTCACGCATCTTTAATGCGATGTCACCATGAGGTGGGAGGAGGCTCATCGTTTTGGCATGATTGGCGAGAGCTCTCCACAATTGGCTGATGAGACGGAGCCTTTGGTTTGTTTCACTCGGCCATAGTTAGCTCTGGCTCCGGATACTGTTGGAACTGGGAGTCATGACTTACGGCATCTCAAAAGGTCAAGGCCCCGCAGCTTAGTTCTGATGTCAAGGATCAATTTGCAAGAGATCTTCTGTATCGAAGGTGTTGGTGAGTACTAATATGTGAGTTCTGAGATGATGTAAGAGAGGACTAAACTCGCATTCTCTGATATTTATAGGTTTCCGAGCTGGCTACTCAAGTGAATGAGAAGACATGTTAACATTCAAAGGCTGGTGAATCATCTGCTTTTGTCTGGTTAAAGGATCGAGGTCTCTCTTTAATTAACGCATCGTTCTTCGGTTCTGTCTAAACCTCTTTGAGTGACTGTGCGTGGTTTTGAATAGACTCGCAACCTGCGGAACCGCCGCTGCCTATCAAGCAAGAATGGGCTATGACAAACATCTCAGAGCCGTAGTTCAAGTCAGCAGAAGCAAGATCCCTAGAGCTATCAAAGCGACAAAGACAAAGAAACGGTGAAGAATCAAACGATAAGAACTAGCCCAGGCAGCTTTTCTATCATCTATTCATCAGGTATTAGGCCCAACTTGTTATTCTTGGCAGCCCACCGAAGGAAGAGCTCTCATTGATGACAGTATGACTGGCCAATCAAGAAGCTGTGAATACGAAATTAGGCAATGGGGTTAGTCAGTCTGGCTAATGATAACTCGCCATGGCTTAGGACCCTCTCTGTATTAGGTCATTCCAATAGATCCCTTCAACATCATAAAACTTGGTACACTGATCGCGTAATTAAGGAACTTAAATCCGGAGCTGACAAACCGATGTTGGTCAAGATATCCATCTATCGCGTAAATACTCGCATTCCCTGGTCAGTAGCTTCTCGTAACCTAATGATACAAGTCTAACAACATCAAGCTCACCCTGCATCTACCGTTTCAAGTCATCATATTAAACAAAAAATCTAATCTGCCATGCGTCACGTACTCACGGCAAGTCTCGCTTTCCTGACTGCCGGAGCCTTTTACTGCTCTTCAACCCAACCAAAGGCTCTTGAACTCGTCCAAATTCAAAATACTTGGATCGAAAACGTCGCCATTCGTTCCAACGGCGATCTTCTCATGACTACAATCGGAGAAGGAATAGTATACTCTTTCTCTCCGAATAGTACCCCTGCTACGACCCACCCTGTTTTCGAAGTCGAGGGAGTGAACGCACTATCTGGTATCGTGGAGGTTGGCCAAGATGTCTTTGCTATCACCGGAGGTATCTTTGAGGGGATGTATCAGAACAGCACCATGAACCTTTCCCTTCTCAAGTTTGATGGTGATAAAGCCTCCATCTCCACTGTCTTTCAGCAGTCCAAATACGGGCCCGTTAACGGTATCTTGGCATTGCCATACCATAAACACATCATTCTTGCTGCTGATGCCGAACGGGGTGAGATTCTGAGAATCGATACGACTACTAGACATATTGAAGTAGCCATCAAGGACAAAGCACTCGCTCCAGTCCCTGGGGGGGCCTTCCCTGTTGGTGTTAACGGGATAAAGGTTTTCAAAGACTACCTGTACTTCACAAACACCGCTCATCAGTCCTTTAACCGGGTCAAGATTGATAATATGGGAAACAAACTTGGGGATTTCGAGGTTCTTGCCAAGGTTGAAAAGGGCTCTTATGCCCCGGACGACTTCGCTATGGATCGGCATGGAAACGCGTATGTTGTTTATTGGCAGGACAGGGTTGTCAGAATTACTCAATCAGGGAAACAAACTGTTCTTGTGGAGGGACTTCTTGCCGGCCCTAGCAGTGCCACCTTTAGCAATGACGGAAGGACTTTATATGTTGTTACATCTGGGCAGAACAACGATGCTGTGTCTGGAGGACAGGTAGTAGAAGTCAAGCTGTAAGGAACTGAGTAACAGGTAGCACAATATCACACAATGAGATTCGTAGAGATATTCTTAGTCTCTATTAAGCTAGATCAAAATTCCTACTATCTAAAGCTTGCTCACGAAAAGACTCTGCACATTGCAGAAACCCTTGAGTCCGTTGATACCCCACTCAGCGCCAATTCCAGACTGTTTATGACCACCGAAAGGAGCCATGGGAGTGATATCAAAATGGTTGTTGACCCAGACAGTTCCCGCCTCGAGTTGCTTGGCCACTCGCTCTGCTGTTTCAATGTTCGACGACCAGACAGAGGCTCCAAGACCAAGTTTGGTGTCGTTGGCACGCTCTATGACCTCATTTTCATCCTTCCATGAAAGGATAGGAAGGATAGGACCTATTATGTCAGTGACTGTTACAAAACTATGTGCCGTGGGAAACTTACCAAAAGGCTCCTCAACCACAATCCTGGAGTTGTCGGGAGGGTTGTCAATCACAGTGGGCTGGATATAGTAACCATCTTTGGGTGCAGGATCAAACTTGCCACCTGTAGCGACCTTCCAGCCTTGCTTCTCGATGTCGTCGAAGAATGTCTTGACTCTGTTGTACTGCATTTCGTTCTGGACAGGACCGTGGCTGGTTCCCTCGGACGAACCATCACCGACCTTGTAGTTCTTGACGTGCTTGACTACAGAGTCGCGGAACTTCTCGTAGATGGACTCGTGGACATAAATTCGCTTGACGTTCAGGCAAATTTGGCCAGAGTTCATGAATGCAAGAGTAGAAACCTATCACTCGTTAGTCAAGTTCATCCTTGCTTTAGACGGTTCAACAAGCATACCTTTTCTGCTACGCTTTCAATGTCAACATCAGGGAAAACAACGGCAGCATCATTACCACCGCTACCAAATATTAGTTACCATAACCAGACTCGGAGACTTGTACTCACAGCTCAAGAGTAACACGCTTAAGTGTCTTGGCAGCACTCTGCATAACCAACTTTCCCGTATTAGTCGAACCTGTAAAGCTGATCTTATCAATACCCTCATGGCTTGTGATCCAAGGGCCAAGGTTATCATCGCCACTGAGTGACTGAACAACGCCAGGAGGGAAGAACTGCTGCGCCAACTCAACCAGTTTCAGGCCGCAATAAGGCGTGAAGGGTGATGGCTTCACGATGATCACGTTTCCTGTGACGAGAGCGGGAGCAATCTTTGCGGCTGCCAGCATGAGGGGGAAGTTCCATGGGACAATAGCAGCGGCTACACCAATAGGAGTGTATCTCGTGATGATCTTGCGGCTCTCGCTATCCTCGACGACTTCTTCGGGGAGATCAATGCTAGCTTGGCCTCTGACCCAAGCAATCGCCGCCTCAGCCTCGCCAGAAGCTTGGGCAATCTAAATTGTCAGCAGTCTTCTTCTTCCCAGCTAAGGTTAAGCGTCTTACAGGTTTGCCCTGCTCCGAGACAAGAAGGTCGGCGAATTCCTGCTTCTGAGCCTCAATGGCATCAGCCCAAGCAAACAGCTTCTGCTTTCGCTCCTCCCAAGGAACCTTTGACCAGGACTTATAGGCCTTTCTGGCAGCGGCAACAGCTCGGTTCAGATCATCCTGGGTGGCGACAGGGACTGGGGGCTTCTTCTCAAGGGTCGCTGGGTTAATGCCCTGGTGGGACTTTTGGGTAGGGGCACTTTTGCCATCAATGATCTGGACATAGTTGTCCTTGAGGTTGATGGGGTGAGACTTGGTTCCGTTGGTAGCCATGGTGAGTGATGAAGAGCAATACTAGACTTGATAGAAAAAGTGAAAATAGGGTTTGTTTCAACCTTTTTATAATTGCTATTCAGCTTTCAGCTCGATAACCCCCGCACTTTGATCAACGTCAATGGCAACGCCAAACGAATCATGTTGCATATGCTATCGTACAAGACGAGACATGCACCGGATACTTAGATCCCGAAGATAGGGTACTCGGCTTTCTGATTCGTCCCCGCACTCCGTGATTGTTAGTGTCAACTGTACCCATTGTGCGACTATAGCCTCGACCAGATGGGGCCTCGGACCGAGGGGCACGGCTACTGATCCCGTGTCAAGTAGCAAAAGTTCATGATAGGCAGCATCGCGCTTTACTCTTAAAACCATCGCGTAGATCATTCCATTAGAGTGATGTTCGTTGAGAGAGGGGTTCGGGGATGGTTCGGGGACTCTCTACGCACTAGACTAGCCCTATAAGGGAGTGATTATCACGTATGTCTTAGAATCTGCATATATCGCAAACTAGACATATTTGGAATCTTTGCCGCGTATGGAATCAATTGGAGAGCAGCAGATATGGACATTCGAACTTATACCTAGTTTTCTCATTATTTTCCTTACCTCCTCCCAAGTAAGCCAACAATATCATCCTTCTCACAAGCACTGGCGATATCCAACGCGCTTCTTCCCTTCTTGTCCTCCTTCAGTGGATCTAGACCTTTACTCATCATCAAAACAAACAATTTCTTGTCATGTCCCTCGACCGTGCTATATGTATTCACTCTCCTCGCAATCATGTGCAGCGCTCCCTCGCCTGCTTTGTTCAGCGCAAGAATATCAACGCCGCTATCTTCCGGGAACAGAATCGCGTAGTGGTCATTATGACATGATTCTGGGTGACAATTATAACCGTTGTTTGTCGGCGAAGAGAGATATGTATGCAGAGGCGTGTTCCCAGCTTTGTCGGGAACGTTGATGGAACCTCCCTGGGTAATGAACCTTCTCCACAGAACATGACACTGGTTGAAGTAGTCGTGACCTAGCTCGATGTTCAGTCGACCTGGGGATCCAGGTTCTCGGGTATTTAGAAGGCATTGAGAGGCTATGTAGTGGAGAGCTGTGCGGCCCTGTGGATCAGGTTGAAGCAGGTCAGCCCCCTTCAGAAGAAGTGCTTCACAAACTCGAGGGCGCAATAGTTGGAGAGCATAGTGAAGTGGTGAGTACCCTTCCTGATCTGCCTGAAAGAGAGTTGGGGCGACCTCTGTTCGATTTATGAACTCAACGAGTGTATCATCCGGCAATCCGGGGTTACTCAGCAGATGATGGAGCGCTGTCTTGCCAAGATTGTCAACGAGGGTTGCATCGGCTCCAAGATCCAGCATCCGCACAGGAGGTCCTGCCGGGAGCTTTTCCCAATGTCTATGAGAGAACCCAGGTAAAGTTTCCCGCCAATTACAAGCAGCCATAAGAACAGTGTGGCCTCCTTGGTCGCGATGGTTGAAGTCAATTTGTGACGCGCATGGTGGCTTCAGAAGCTCGTCAATAACTTCATAGGCTGGGTACACAAAGAGTAGATGGATTAGCGTCTCATCATCGTTCAGAGGTAGATAGAGATTTGCTCCATGCCCAATGAGAGCGCGTAGCAAAGGTAATGTGTCGGCAACTTGCGTATTAAGCTTTTCAGCGAAGGCAGCGCAAAGAACGGGGTAAACGCGGCGTGACTTAGTCAGGTGGTAATGAACGCTTCTACTGTGTTTCGCTTCGCTCAGTATGTCAGGACTCGACCCATGGTTGAGGAGTGCTTCCAATACTTCCTGGTTCTGGTCGAAAATTGCTTCGAATAAAGGGCTTTCTTTTCCTATGGTTGCATCTGCACCTCGACTGAGCAGCTCCTTTGTGACATCCGGAGCATTCGATGCCTTATGTAGGGGGGTCAACTTGTTGTTATCAAGCGCGTTGATGTCGGCTCCGTTGTCAAGGAGTATTTTGACAGCTTGCAGCCTCGCTAGACCTTTCACATCACGGTCCTCATGGACCATCCCCCCAGCTGCAACATGAAGTGGTGTCTGTCCATCTTTATTCAGGGCATTGACGTTAGCCCCATTGTCAATCAGATACCTCAAGCCTTCCAACTGCCAATGCTGATTCGCCTCAGCAAGGACATGCAGTGCCGTCCCACCCGAGGTTACACCAAGGTGTGTGTTGTACCTATCGCTAACCAACACCGCAAACTTGGCGTTCACATCAACCTTCAATTTCTCCACGAGTAATCTCAATGTCAGCAAGTTTGACTCTTCATGGGAGCATGCCAGGCTGAGCGCAGTCATAAGGAACTCCGTGTTCCGCCTCTCCTCGAAGATCTCTTTCTCAAGCTTTGCCTTGGTGTTCTCGTAATTGCTGTAGTACTTGACAAGCCCCGGGGCATGCTCGATGACGGAGAGATGATTGATAGTTTGGCTTCTGCTCGGCCTCATCATTTTTTCGAGAAACTCATATGTTCCCATTGTCAATGGCGCAGTTTCAACGCATTGGTCTATTAATTTCGCAGCATCATGGGCGGAGAGGAGGCTGAGGAATGTATGAGGCTTGCCCATAAGACCCTTGAACTCATCTTCATCTTCGCGTAGGGTCTCCCAGTAAGATTTCGGGCACATCAGAAGCATTTGTAATTTGATGCTTCTCCGCATTTCTTCAACCTTAACACTGTCTTTTCCTTTCTCTAACTCGACCGTGGCCATTTTAAACAGCTCTTCGTCCTCTGAAAAGACTTCCGCGAAGCCAGAGCATCCTGCATAGAGAGCCAAATCCAGGGCTGTTCGTTTGCGATCATCTAACCAGCCAAGGTCAACACCATGCTCAACTAGCATCTTAATGATGGTAGCAACTCCTGGTGACGCATATCTCCGAATACTAACTTCAGGAGTAGAGTATCTATCCTGATACCAAGTCTCTCTTGGATAATCGTTGCCAACACTAGGCCGAAGTGGGTCAACGCTTGGCCTTCGAAGCCATAGAGACTCTGGTGATTGAAGGTTCCATAGGCTCTGCTCAATTTTGATATCCGCACAAGCATGCAAGACAGAAGAACCATCGTTTGATTTGATATAGGTCGAAGCGCCGTAGCGTAAAAGCCAGGCAACAATCTCGGGGTCGCCAGAACTGCAGGCATAGTGGAGTGGTGTTCTGCCGAATTGGTCTTGCTGGTTCAGGTTTATAGTGGGAACTGTTTCCAGGATCTGGGCAACGATGCTGGCTTTGCGAGCTCGGCATGCCAGATGAAGGATGTTTTGCGAGTCAGAAGTCAAATAGTTGAAATCAGGCTCATGTTTCTTGAGCTCGGCCATTTCAACTTCCGATCTCATTGCTGCCAGATGAAGCGGTGACAGTCCATCCGTATCGCGGATCTGCAGGTCGACCTCACCACTCCGGTTCAAGACATCCAAGAAGTGAGTGCGCTTGTTATCGAGTAAGGTACTCCCAGTACGGCTGCGGGTTTGGAACACGTGCAAAGGAGTGGCACCCTGAATGTTGACAGCGTTGACTGGAATACCGAGGCTGAGGAGCCAATCAAGAAGACCGGCAGATTCTCTTGTACCGTCATACCACTTTGCGACAAGATGCAAAAGTGTGTCTCCATTGTCATTAGTCGCAAGAGGGTCAATGCCTTCGTCTAGGAACATTGACATTTCCTCTGTACGCCTCGTTGAATAGCGGCAGAGACGATGTAATGCATTGTTCCCGCTGGAATCTTTGACATTTATCCGTGCACCGTGCTCTTTCAAAATGCGTAATCGTTCCTTATCTCCTCGAAGACATTTCAAATAGAGGGTATTGCCATCTGAATCCACCATCTCCATATCGATTCCTTCAGCAAGTAGAAGTTCAAGATAGTGAGTGAACCTGTCTACATCGTATATCCCTGAGAGATTGAACCAACAGTGTTGCCTCACGGACGGATCGATTGCCCTCTCGAACAAGGCTTCGAATATATCCGGCCCTCGTGACATCACAACGCCGACTGGTGT
This sequence comes from Fusarium lyarnte (nom. inval.), assembly GCA_014898885.1. Classification (NCBI taxonomy): domain Eukaryota; kingdom Fungi; phylum Ascomycota; class Sordariomycetes; order Hypocreales; family Nectriaceae; genus Fusarium; species Fusarium lyarnte (nom. inval.). Next base: position 144,918 of record JAAVUB010000130.1, read on the forward strand.
TCTTCCGTATTTGTTCTTGCAACAAGGATCGGCACCTTGGTCGAGGAGATATTTCGCAATATCCATCGTTTGTGAGTCGGCATCTGGCTTCCAAGAATTCGTCTGGGATACAGCTCCGTGCAGAGCTGTGTCTCCATGCTCGTTTTTCTGCATCGGGTCGCACCCATATTCCACCAGAAGCTTAATAGCTTCCAGGTCCCTGCTGTGTTCAAGAACTTGATGCAGCATCGTATCCATACTCGGGGGCTGGCCAAGGACCTTAACATTGGCGCCTGCTCTTATCAAAGCCTTCAGGGCCGGTAAATGATTTCGAGTTTCGTTGGAATAGTGTGGGTCTTCCGCTGAAATGATTAAAGGAGTCCTTCCATGGCCATCAAGCCGTTCAAGGTCAGCGCCAGCTTTCAGCAACATCCCTAGGACTTCTTGGCTATCGGAATCATTCTTATCCTCCCAATCCTCTACAAGCTGGTGTAGCGGTGTCGCATCTTCCCGTTTTTGGGGAGGTGGGCCATTCATCCGTCGTCTCGGTTGCCATTGGGACGTCTTATTCGCATCTGCACCAGCACGAATGAGCGCTTCGACACACTTGACATCGGGCATGACACAAGCAAAATACAACGCTGTCGCCCCTTCGTAAGTTGCATTGGGCGAGACAGGCGAGTTGTTCAAGATTGCTTGAACTGCATCTGCTCGACCAAACTGGCAGCATTGGCACAGAAGTTGATTCAGCATCTGTGGCTCGCAGAAGGGTATCATGACAGTAATTACCTCTGTGTGCCCCCCTCGACTGGCATAGTATATGGAGCATTCACCTTTGGTGATTCTTTCGCCGCCTAGGAGACGCCCTTTTCGGTTTTCCCTTGTTTTTATCGTGTTTGGCTTAACACCTGCTTCCAGTAAGACGGTCACAACCTTGGAATAATTCTTCAAGGTTGCGAGATGGATGGGTTTCAGCCCTCTTCCGTCTTCGGCATCGGGATCGGCCCCGTATTGAATAAGGAGCAGGGCGACTTTATCATGACCCTTTGCCGCTGCCCAATGTAATGGAACCCGCTCTTGAGCATCAACCGCCGAGACCGACGCGCCTTGCTTGAGTATATGGGTAGCGAACTGGGTTAACCCTGCAAAGGCTGCAAGGTGAAGACCCGTAGGTATCCCTTTCATTGACCCTTTGTCGCTTGATGTTGATCCCCATTGCAGGACAAGCCATCGCAGAAACGAAAGACTCTTGGGGCTGAGAAAGTCCATGATGGTCTTGAAGAATTCTTCATCATCCACGTCATAGTTTGAAGCATGGTATGACCAATTCTCAACCGCATAGCTGAGGAATGGATATCGTAGGCGAGCTGATCTGTACTCGAAAGTATCATGTTCGTCTCGAAGACCAAGGTGCTCATGCCTGTAATGCCACGCATCATAATCAATTTTGTGTCTGGGTATTTCGAAGGTCACCGACGGGTCAACAGTTGAGTTGTTGGACTGTTCAATTTCCAGTAGCAGTGATCCGGACTGCAGATAAACAAGGCAGTTCATGGCCATATGCTTGTGTGTCTGAAGAGAGTCGATGATTGGGAAGTCAGACGCACCAACAGTGGAAGCGCTGCGAGTATCTCCACGTAGGAATTCCGTGAAAGAGTGATGGATTACCTGCAAAGTCTCGTCCTCGAGGATCTCGATCAGTGGCCCACAGCTAGTTGCGATCAAACTTTTGAAGGCGCTGGGCTGGGTGATGTCAGGGCGAACGCACTTTAAGAGGCTCGCTAGTTCATTTAATCGGAGGGGACGTGATGCATGAATGACTGCTTCAAGGATCAAGACTTGGACATCTGCAGTAACTCCAGGCTCTCCCCGTTGCTTTGCCAGCATGCTCGTGTACGTCTGCTCCAGACCTACTGGAAGTGATGCCTCAAGATCTTTAATGTTGAGAGCTGCATCAGTCTGGAGGGATTCTTCAACTTGGTCCATGGTCAGCTTAGCGTAGAGGAACAGGCCTTCTGATTTCTTGGCAACCATGCTGATGAGATCCTTTTTCGCCTCACGGTGATGCTGCAATGTAGGCGCATTGTCAAATCGATAATTGAGATACGAATGGATGTCGGCATCCACAAGGCCCTGCTGCAGGCTGATGTGGACGATGGATGAATCTCTTAGCGTGCTTTGCAAGGTCCGAGACGGTCTGCTGGTCATGAGCAACTTCAATGTTCTGGGCCGATGAGTAGCAAGACCATTGAGCCTCTCCAAGATTGGCGTGCTATCGGTCGACATCTCATCGAGCGCATCTCCAACACAGTACAGCTTGGGGACACATGATACACCATCAAGGAAGAGCTGAATGAGCTCATTGTCTGAGGTGTCGTCTAAGCTGTCCTGGAGCCGCGATTTAAGAGCAAATTGCAGCTTGGGAGAATGAGGCAGCAATTGAGCAAGCCAATCTTGGATCAGGGCACGTGGTGAGAAGTTCGCAGCGACGATGTTTCGGAAGAAAAAGAACAGAACGGGACAGTTCTCAGTCGTTCGCAGATGCTGAATCAAACTGGCTGCCATTACAGACTTGCCGGCACCAGGCACGCCTTTGATCCAGAGACTGCCATGATCGGGAGAATCATACCATTTGCGATACTCTTCTGTTTCGCATATCCAGAGTCCAGTCCCTGGAGCCTGCGATAACAGATGACGACGATACTCTGAGCTTTCAGCGAGGTAGTCGGTAGGCTGGAGCCATTGTCTCAGCTCCGCAACGGTCTCTGGGCTCAGCGCAGTGTCTTGATGATCAACAAAATCGTATTCGTCTGCGGTATTCGCAGATTTGGGCATTTTGCCAGCGAGTTCAGTGTATCATGTCAATTGCAGAATTACTGCACACATGGGAAAGTTCACCATGAATTTATAGCGCGCGACACATGTCAGACGTGGTAGGCAGCAATCGCACTGCTTGCCGACCTTAGCCAGTGACGCTACCTTAATGATTGGCCCAGACAGCATGTTTCAACCATCCCACTTGGGCCTAAATATAGCCACACAGTAACTTTGGAAGACAACAGGGAACTATTCAACATTCTTCTTTCAGGATGCTAGTGCGGTACGAAGACTCATATCGACCATGGGAAGAAATGTAACGTGGTTTGATGTCGAGGAGTCGCGCGGCTTCTCATCGGGATGCGTCGCATCGTATTGCCACGCCAAATGTTTGATCGGAGGGACATCGTTGCGACTCAAAACGGGCGGCCCGATTCGTTACAGTAGACGAAAGCAAAGAGAGCTAGGTTGAGTCACTTCAATTGCCGTTAAATCAGGAAATGGCAGGCGTCTAGTTAGAGAGCAAGTGTCAAAAGTCTGGGAGCGGAAGTGATGCTGGGAAGAGCCAGGGACCTCAAGCTACTGGACGGGGCGAGGAGAAATTCCGGCCCATTAGCAACCTAGTCAGGGCTTGTGGGAGACTCCCGGATGAAGCTCAAAGAACGAAAATGATGCCATAGCATCATGGCTGTTTCTGGGAGCTACTAATATAAACACGAAAATTGATATAATGTCAAAGACGTGAATTTTGAGGGTTCCAGAGGATAGAGGCGTCGGCGGACACTTATTATACAAGGGCCTCTTGTTACATCATTGTCGAAACTAATTTTCAATTCGTTTGAAGTATTCAAGCTTAAACTCGGGATATTTAGAGGTAAGTTGAATTTTAAAATAACCTGATCTAAGTTCCAGTATAAAGTCTGTCTATAATAAATAATGAATTTAAGAAATATAGCTTGTCCTGCTATATGATTCATTATCCTCCTAGATGGAGATTTAAAGTAGTTGCCCATGATACAGGGTAGGCAGGTAGGTAGGGCATAGTTCTATCTTGCGTTCTGACCTATGTTATTAAATTTTTCAAGATCGTGGGGTAATGCTAGTAGTCATATGTTCAAGCGTGATTGAGGTATATAAATATATATAGGAAAACTCTTGAATTTCTTGAGGTATAAAGCCCTAGATAGAATATCTAGAGATAAAAAAAAACGCAGAAAAGCTTCACATCTTAAAAGTAAACATTTAAGTTGAGATTCTCTTTCACCTAAAACTATTACGCCATATAAACAACACCTGGCAATTTACCTTAAGGGCTTATTATTTAACCGTAAGCTGCAATAAGAACACATATCTATGAATAAAAAAGAGAGAGAAAGTATGTATTAAGTATCTAAATACTCAATAGGGTTGTACAAAATAAGAGATCATGTTTGTGGCACTGAAGACCTAAGTTGCAATTGCCTGCTGGATTTCATATCCCACGACCAATGCTTTCGAATAATACGTCATCTGTTCATCTTCCAACTCGAGTTTCTCGATCATGTTTTGTCTGCCATAAGTTATTCATGGTACTGGCTAGGTGCAAAGGGGATATACTGGGGACGTACGGCAGATGGAGCTGCGTGCTCGCCAGACCAGGGGACACATACAACTTTGGTGCATACAACTTTGGTAGACAAATAACGAAACACATCATTTCTCTGCATCTTTCTGCTCCGACGCGGGCTTGTTGTCAGCCTCGTTTTGCTGAGGTGATTTATTACCTAGAAAACGGTTTGACGGCCCAGACTGCTGCTTTTTTCCTTTCTGGGCGTCAGTCGGTGCTGCAGGAGGCAGAAATGGGACGCTCGGGAGTAGAGAAAGAACGATATCTAAGAAACCCATGATTTTGAGTTCGCTCTTATAAAGCCTCGGTTATATTGGTTAGCACTTGATGTTTATTCCGTTGTCGTGATGCAAAGAAACTCGGTCTATTGATAGGAAAGTGACAAGTTAATCTTTTGCAAGGCGAGTGAGCAAGCTGTTAGGCGGCAACAGAAATACAACCAGTCGTTCACGTGGGTGACATGGATGACAACTGACCTCGGCGGATGCTGTTGGTCACAGTCATACGACGTGGCCAGGTCTGGACTCTTAGACTTCGGTTCGTGCAATCCACTCTGAACCCTCTGGTCCGCTATTAAGCTTAAGCGTACCCAACTAGCGTTATTTTGTTGTCAATGCAGAGGGATAGAAAACGTCAGTGCTGATCTTTGTCGGAATCAATACTTATCAGCCGTCTCTACAGATACTCAGTATCCATATAAGGACATATTAATCCGAATTTGTTTCCATCTCAGAGTCCTATCCGATTGAGTTGTTGTTCAATGCGAGATAGTGAAGTTGGGCTCTATTTACTATCCTTTTAGGCTTTCTTTGCTGTTTGACAGTAGACAGTACTGTCCACCTTGGCTTCCGGTGAAAGACCTGAGTTATCTTACACCTCAACAGTGAGGCTTTTGTTGGTCCAGTATGCTATGACGCTTTTTGGTCGCCCGTGCAGGTGCCGAAAATTCCTTGTGGCCTTGATAGAAGCAGACAAGACTGGTCGACACCCGGAGGTCCTACGACCGTCTTGAATGGGACTATTGAGGAGGTTCATGAGGAGCTCCTTCAGTTGAACCCTGACTGGGACGAAGAGTACACCGGAAATAGCACTGAAAGCGAGCTAGAAGAGCGAGATTCTAGCTTCGAGCTCTTTGCTAGAACTGACTTTAGCGACGCTGAGTACCACTGTGGTGGTCGATGGCCAAAGTGTCGCACCACCATCATCAACCAAGGCATTTCTTATCTGCGACGTACCAAAGGGAATCCACGAAATGGCCCCGGACCGGGAAACTGCGGTCGAGTGAGCTGTTCTTTTAACTCAGCTATCTGGTGGTGCAATGATGTGAGTTTCCATCCTTGAAACTTTCCCAGCGAAGCGCCCATGGCAATTAACAATGAAACTCTCTAGAACTCCAAATCAAAAACTCTGAACAGCTTCTCAAGCATTGCAGACGGTGCTGCTTTCATCGTGAAGAAGTGCTATATTCCTGACAGAGGACCACCTGTGCCGGGAAAGTGGAACATGCTTTCTGGTCAAGCATTCCATGGCAGCAAGTGGAATGTGATTGTTAGAAAGGACAAGTGTTAGGAAGCTCACAATTACTGGGGTTATCTGGTAAGGAAGCTTCCTGTGCGAGCTAGGCCATGATAAGATTGTGTTTAGTACCTATCATACCAGGGCCTATCAGGTTCTTGATAGGAATGATAGATGGTTAAAGCTCATGATATCTCCACGAGATACATCAAGCCAACACACTAGACAGCAGTTCATAAAACAGCTAGATGAGCCGCAGATCATAAGCTGTCTCGCTTTTAATAAAAAAATTGACTCTGTATTAAATTTTGAAATCAAGACTCGACATTAGCAAGCCAAAACCCACCGAGACAAGCCCCGATTAGCACTTTCTCTTGTTAGCAGACACTTCTCTCTCGCCAATGCACAATGCTAAATTATCGAACACTGAGTCTTGAAAGATCATAGGATTGCCCATTGACACAAGCACATGTCTTGTCGGCACAGACTCATCTCAAGCGTTCGATGGCATGTTACGGGAGTGGGGGGATCTGCCAAGAAATTAGAACCTGCTAACACATATCGGCAGTTTCCGGTTTGGGACCTTTAATTTCGAGGAAGCGAGGTCTAGATTATCATGAAAACGAGACTGAAGCTCCGCCAAAAACCAACTGCATAAAACACCATTGGGGACCCATGTACATAGTGAGAGTGAAAAAAGAGATTCATCAAGAACCAACTGCCTATACTAAAATACGCGGGCTGATCAATGCTGATGTGTTGGGGCTGAAGTAGAGCAGCGGTCAGAATCGTGGGCAGTAATATTTGAGCTTATAAGCCCACGATATCCGACCGATTCGTTGTGTTCATCCAACAAGTCTTGATCATAAGCAACCCAGCAATCATTTTAGATCAACTACTTCCTCTTTCACCATGCAATGCCAAGGCTTCCTCCTTATTTCTGTTGTTTTATTGCCTTCAGTATGTCTACCCTCACGATCCATGTTGTAGAACTCTGCTAAGCTCAGGTCCTTTAGATACTCGCAATAGATGCCCCCATCGAAGGGTACGGAGTGGTTGTCCTTGAGTGGGAGGTCGAAGTGACCTCGGGGTCGACGACAGTACTCGAAGGAACAATAGAGGAGATACATAAGGAGCTCCTCCAGTTGTACCCCAATTGGGATGAAGAGTACATGTCCAACCTGACACAGGCTGCTGCCGATACTGAAAAGAGAGATTCCGACAAGCATCTCTTTGAACGGACCAACTTCAACGGGGCGAAATATACATGCCGCGGCCGCTGGCCAGAGTGCCACCCAGCTCCCATTGTTAAAGGTGTAGAATACCTAGGGTACGTCCAAGGAAAGCCAAAGAATGGCCCTGGTCCTGGAAACTGTGGCCGAGTAAGCTGCTCCAACAACGCCGCGATCTGGTGGTGTGATGATGTAAGTCACGACCCTCCAGAGCTTGGTGTCAAATTGAGCTGACAGTTCATCCAACTGAAAGAACGCCAGCTCCAAAACCCTGAACGGATTTGGAAGCATTGCGGATGGCGCTGAGTATATCAATGATAAGTGCACACGATGGGGCTGGCAAAATGGTGGCTACAGAAGCTTTGTCTCCGGACAAGTGTTCCACAACACGAAATGGAACGTCATTGTGAGAAAGGACAAGTGCTAAATGGGCAGATATCTTAGCTTACTACATGGCAAACCCCATATCAATGAGAGGATGGAAGGTAACAGGTACACAAAGGTGACCCTCAAGTCTTCTTGCCAGGGTCCAAATCCGCGACACTCCACGTGATATTTGTGAACATGGCGTGTATATAAGTTCGTGATGGTGAATTAAATGCACCCGAGGTGGTTGAGCTATGTCTGTTCCAGTGCACAAGATAGGAGAGGCACAATGGACGACTTTCCCTTCCTTCTGGGCGGAAAGTCGGCCTAAGACAGACCGAAGTGGACGGACCTGACCAAGAAACGGTGCGAATGGCAGTTAAACTTGGAATGATGATGGGAAGATCGAGGTGAGGAGGAAGTTGATAAGGGAAGAAATAGGGAATGACTAAATGTTCACACTGCAGGCCAATTACTAACAATAAACAGTCTCATGCCTCGTCCGGGGTTCACAGTTAGTTAGGAGGTACATCGATACTCTGCCAAATAGCGCCTGTAAAGATGTCCTTTCCTAACTCGGTCGACTCATACTGATGTAATTTGCTTACAGGCAAAGCCTGAATCAGTCCACGCTAAACCAGAATAGGCTACGGCAGCGATGAATCATTTAGTGTCAATGAATGTCATGGGCTTTCGGGCCCATGGAGTACATGAAGGAAATGGCAGACAAGGCCCTATAAAGTCAGAAAGTTCCTTCAAAAGGGAGATATCATAGAACATGCAACGTTCCGGCCAACAGATCTTCTAAAACCTACTCAGCCTATCTCAACACTATAGCCCTTCATAATTACACAACCGCCAACTAGGACCATCCCCCACCAGTCACAATGGGCTACATGAAAACTACCTACGATTACTTCGACCTCAACGCGCCTTTCACGCCTCTCCCACAACATGGCCATCTTTCCAAAAAGGCGCCAGAGTATGAGCAAGCAGAACCTTCTATCCGAAAGACATATGAAGCTCTTTCTTCCCTTCCCGACTTTCCCAGTGTCCGCGCAGTTGCTGGTGATGCAGACGCAGTGATGCCTCCTGGGGGACCTGATCGTTACAAAGATGTTGTCACGGAGCTGATCGACATTCCCACCCGTGATGGCACCATGATTGAGCTCAAGGTGTACAAGTCACCTAATGTTAAGGAAAATGCTGTTTTGATGTATCGAATGCATGGTGGTGGTATGTGTATGTGCCAAACCGATCGATAAGCTTAGCTGACATTTGTAAGGCTGGTGTCTTGGCCGCCATGAAGTCGATGGCGTTGACAACGTATATGCTGCCACTAATACTAGCATTATTGTAGTCAGTGTAGATTACAGGACGTAAGTACCCCATATCCAAAAGATGGACGGAAGTTTTGCTAACGGATCCAGGGCCCCAGAGCATCCCTTCCCAACACCAATCAATGATTGTTACGACGGGCTAATCTGGGTGAGTTGGCAGCATGAAATTCGTTGGAGGTGGTGAGCTGACCCTTTCCAGTGCAAGAAGAACGCAGACAGGTTAGGAATTGACCCAGAGAAAATCATCGTCAGTGGAGGCTCTGCTGGCGGCCAACTCGTGAGCCCTCCCTTTCATTTTTCTCATGGCAAACTAACTGACAACCATGCAGGCTGCATCCCTCGCTCTAGGCTGCGTCAGAGATGGTGTAACTGGGCTTATCGCCCAAGTGTTGCATTTTCCATCAACGTGTCATCCCAAATTCTTCCCCAAGGATAAATATGAATACGGCAGCTATATCCAAAACTACGACGACGCTGTTCTGAGCACAATAAACATGGAGACGGTCTTAGATGCTCATGTCCCTGATGCGAAGCCAGACTATAGACACTCGCCTCTCCTTGCGGAATCATTCAAGGGGCTCCCGCCAACGCGTAAGCAAGTTCATAAGTCAGCAAGACTAAACTAACAGGCTCTAGTAATTCAATGTGGTGGCAGTGATGTCCTTCGCGATGATTCATACGCCTACGCTGAAGCTCTGGAGAAAGACGGTGTTGAGGTGGAGATCCACTGCTATGCTGGGCTGCCACATTGGTTCCCCGTCATCCTTCCCCAAACATCGCAAAGTGTTCAGTTTTACGAGAGATACAACAACTTCTTGGATAAGCATATAAGAAAGTGAAAGTACCTTAGAGGGAAGTCAATTATCACAACTGGGGTCTGGGGAGAAATCAATCATGGTCTCAGAAAGCCAAATAGACACATATTCATAGACATAGATAGCCATGCAAAATTTTGATGGAATAGATAAATATATATTCTCCAGCAGGACCAATACTTGAGACATCATCAGCCTTTCAGACAAACACTGGCCCTTCCACCCAATTATCTAGAAAGCTCATATCCAGACCCTCCAACGTCCATGAATCTGCCACTGGATTATCCTGTAGAGAAGAGGGCACATCAAGTTCTGTTCTCACACTTTCTTCTTCATGAGCTGACGAAGAAAGTATAGGATCAACCAAGTGGTCATCTCCTGAGGCGGTCTCTGACCCTGACCGCTCCAATGCTATATTGCCCCAAGGAACTTCAAGTGAGATAGGTGGCCTTTCCGTTCCGTAGGGATCACGCCTCACAATCTTTATCACGGGAAGATTGGGCGAGTGAATGTCGAGAGCTGTTCCATCGTCACTGGCTTTGACATGATGACTCAAATTCCCATCCTTCACCGACTCTTCGGCAAAGGAAACACTATAGCGTACGCCAGCTGTCACATTATCCTCAATCGCCAAAAGATAGTGTAGTAGAGTCATTAGGCTCCTTGAAATTTCATCATCCGTTCTGCGCAAACCATCTTGTGCTATTTTCAGCACCTGTTCGATGAGCCCACGATCACTCAACCGCTGCTGTGTTAGGAAGTGAAAGCCGTGCTCCTCAATCCTTTTATGACGCTCATCACAAAGAATGTGAGCGATAGTTAAGGCTGCACACGACTTGAAAGCGATTAAATCTGTTCCGCGGCAGTGATATCGTGACTGAGGAATGGAGCGGATGGAGACGAAACGCGACAGGATTTCTCGGCTTGCTGTTACAGCCGTCAACTTGTTGTACTTCCACTCTTCTCCCCCTTCTACCTTCAAGAGATAGGGCATATGGAGCTGTAGGAGAAGGTGATACTGCATGAAATGATCGTTGAAACGAAGAGTCTCGCGGATTTTATCGGCGAGCTCGTAGTGGGAGGACAAGTTGGGCATGATCCACCACTGGGCCGGCATAGATGTACATGCATCTCGAAGCAACTTGTCAATCTCTCTGGTGAGTGACTGATCAAAAATGTCCGATGTTCTTCTACTCAATAAACGGGCGCAGGCGATTGAGCAGAGATGTTGCATCTTCCGATTTGCTGAGTAACAGTCAAGCGCATCAAGGCTGCCAACTGGCTCATCAGGTGCGCTCTGGGGGAGACCCAACATCAGGCAAAGATATCGATCGAGGTTGATGACACGGAACCATAAATCATCTGGCTCAACGGTGGCTCCTCTTACCGAAGATGGAACAATACCCTTGTTGAGGCCCAAAACCTGGGCTATCATGACAGCACGACGCGTCGCAAGCCACGATCGGCGGAGATTGCCTGCGTAATTGTGATAAAGACCTTCGAGCATGATGCATTCTATGCCTTCGAGTGAGGAAATGAGGTCATCGTTGCAGGTGACATGATCATGCGCGACTTTGACAATCCGTGCCATTATGTTCTCGTAGCTTGTGCTGAGCTTTTCAAGGTACTTTTCTGATGAGATGAGAGTGCCTTGGAGAAAGGTGGCAAGTACGAGCATTTTCCTAGCGATGAGGACAGGATGAGCCCCTCGTGGTGGCAAGCGAAGCAAGCTGGACGGAGATGGGAGCCTTGAGCCGCGTTCCTTTGGTGGTGCACATGTCATTGCTCGGATGATTTGCGAGGATTCTACCGGGACGCTCATGATTATTTTCATGTCTTCTGCGCTTGGCCAAGCAGATATCAGAGCTTGGTACACAGCATCATAGGGCCCTGGATCATCGGGAATGTGAGAGGGCGGTAATCTCTCGGACGGTGGTGTAAGTTCTATGGGATGGATCTACCATTTGTGAGTTCATACTCAAGTCATGCCTTCATACTTGACTTACTGAGAGGGAAGCATCATCTGTTGATGCGGCATTGGTGTTGACGACTGCGGGTGATTTTGAACGCCTATGGCCATCTTCGCTTCGTCTTCTCGATACCGAGCTCGTCGGCGAGACTAAACCATTTCGGGATCGCCTGTCGGATTGTGTGTTCTTGAGAAGATGCTGTACCAAGGCTTCAACCTCCCCAAGCCGATCCACGATGTGCTTATTGCTCCCAGCTTCAGGCGGCTTCTCAGATTCCTGACCTACACAGTCTGAGCCGCGCCTCTTGCATGAGTCACAAATACCGAGATGATCGGAGAAGATGCATTTCGCTTTCCGCCGCTTACACTCCCAGCAAGAGGCTGTTCCCTTGCGTAGCTTCCGGCGTCGTTTTGGGGCTGGCGCGGAATTGTCCGCCGAAGCGGAATCAGGCAATGGGTACTGCTCGTCCAATGATATGTGTTCTCCCATGATTGAATTGTAAGATAGAATGAGGAGAATGGTAAAGTATGACAATATACGGAGTGAGAGACAAAAGCTGATAGCAGAAGGAGGTTGTGCTGAGCATTCGTCCGCCGATTTCCCGGAGCTTTAGGGGTGGATTTGTCATGTGGAGATGGTGGAACGGGGATAAGCATCGGGAATAAACATCATGGCGTGGGCAATGTCGGCGGACGAACGCAGTGACCCTACGAATTGGCGGAAGTTGAGGGTACAAGAGAGTATATAAGAGACGAAACAGATAAGTCTTGAGAAGTCTGAGTATCATCTAGTGTCGATAAAGCGTACAGATTGGTTTCAATATGGTAAAGATCGCAATTGCAGGAGGAGCTGGCAGTAAGCAATATCCTCAATTTGCGATAGAGTTTATTGACCGAGTTCTAGATGTCGGCCAAGAGGTACTAGATGCTCTTATTTCCAGAAACAAGCACGAGATAATCATTCTGTCTCGAAAGGTATGCGACGTTACCTTAATGGCACTTCTCGATTAACATCCCAGGATGCGCCGGAAACAGAAATCGCCCCTGGAGTAAAGTGGTTCAGGACGAAATACGACAATGTTGAAGAACTTACTGAGATCCTAGAGGGCGTACATACGGTTCTATCTTTTATGTCTGTGGCCCCCGGTGATACAGCTACTGGGCCGCAGGAGAAGTTGATCGATGCTGCAGTCCGAGCGGGCGTGAAGCGCTTTGCACCCAGCGAATGGGCCTCGTAGGTCGAAAAGCATTAGGGTTTGGAGTTTAACTGACAAAAGATAGGTCTAAGCTGGACTATTTTCCCTGGTACGACTTTAAGAGGTCTGCGCGTGAGTACCTTAAAGAGATCAACAAGGACAAAAAGGTACCGCAGCTCATCTAGCAATACGCATGATCCACTAAAGCTTGTTGACAGGTCATCGAATACACGCTCTTCCAGTTTGGACTCTTCACCAACTATATGACCTACCCATACAAGTCATCCAAGCATGTCAACCTGTTCGAAACACCGGTCAACTTCCATGGCTGCCGAGCCCTCCTTGTTGACGATGGAGAAGCCGTTATAACACTCACAACTGCCCAAGATGCAGCAAGAGTAACTGCTCTAGCCGTCGAACACGAAGGAGAGTGGCCGGTTGTCAGTGGAGTGAAGGGTACAGACATCACGATGAACGAGCTCGTTGCTCTTGGCGAGAAGATCCGAGGTATGGGTAGCCCGAAAGAGAGAAGGGTTCGGAGCAAGATACTAATCAGTCTGCTAGGTCAAAAGTTCAAAGTTGAGTATTTGAAAAGCGAGGATCTCGCGGCCGGTATTGTCAAGGCTTCATGGCTTCCGCTTCCCGAGCACCCATCGATTCCGGTTGAGATGCGGGAGAAGATTGCTGCGGATATGATCAAGTGCTTACTTCTTGGAATCAAGCATGGGGCTATGAAGGTCTCTGATGAGTGGAACAAAATTTTGCCTGAGTTTGAGTTTACCCAGCCAGAGGAGTTTCTGACTGAGGCATGGGCTGCTATTGATGAGGGAGCTGAGAGTGTCTTCACACAGAATTAAAGGCCCTATGAGCATCGAAATATTAATATTCTCAGCGGTGCTAGACCTTCAAAAGATATACAAATGAGAAATCTGCGAATGTCGAAGTAGCTTCCATGAAGCAACTGGAAGCGGAAAAGCCAAGTCTAACATTGTGCAGTACCCGGCCCAACAAACCCATTCAATAACCCAACAAGCCTTATCCCAGCCATCGAAGTGACAAGTTGATAAGCAACATGTGGGTATTAATATGCAAAGGCTATCAGAAACCACCACCTCCTCCTCCTCCTCCT
>JAAVUB010000131.1:0-26324 GCA_014898885.1 Fusarium lyarnte (nom. inval.)
GATGAGGACGACTAAAGAAGTCAGCAACGGGAAGAAAGTAAGCCTCATATTCGAGCTACGGGATGTGTGGTGAAATGAAGAAACTCGAGGGGGTGGGGGCGAGGGTAAGGGCGAGGGCGAGGGGGAGACAAAGGAAGAGCGGACAACCGCCGAGAGGATTGGGGTTGCATAAAAGAATAGATACAGGATTCTAGATGAAATTGAAGAGCCTCTTCAAAGCGCAAGGTATAGCATGGAATAGAACACAAGTACGAACCTGAGCTAGTTCCAACGGTCAGATCAAAATGGTCCTGGATCAAGAAAGCACCAAGATACCGCCTCAGATGTTCTTGAAGTAATTGCATTCTTGTTAGTGGTATGACCGCTCGAACACCGCCACCATCTATACTAAGGATGCTGATGCCCTTGGTGGCGGGTTTGAGCTTGAAGGTAATGCCTGCATGTGTGCAACACAGAAAGCAACGCTGTACATGGTATCGCTGCGCACTCAGCTTCCGACCGAATCTTCGAACATCAGTTTCGCAAAAGGCATGGCCGCAGGGCAATTCGTAATGGGCCGGCCGACATTTGCATAGACACATCAGACATAGATCGGGTATCAAGAACCCTTGCCAGTGACTAGAAAAGGTCTCTATCAAACTCTTGTGTCTAGACACATTTGTCTCCTTGCGGCCAGATGCATACTGTTTGGTAATGAAATGTTCGATTAGTTCAGCAAAACTCTGCCGGATGCGAAGACGCTTGCACATATTCATCCAGGCTGGTTTGTAGACATGTCGGAAGACATCAAGTGGATAAAAATCTAGTGTGCGTCAACGAGGGAGGGGGTTTGAGGGCCGAGGGCGATCAAGTAGGACCACTCACCATGCATACCCATGGGAAATGCGTCAAGCATCATGGCAGACGCCACTACAGGAAGGCCAAATTGCTTGCGTAGCTGTATGCCTGGAAGATTATGGAGAAAGCTTTCGATGCCGCCTTCGATGTCAATGGCGGTTGGAAGACTGGCACGTAGCGCTCTGATGCAGTCGAAATCTGGTTGGCCACGGACGAATGCCTTGTAGGCTTCCTGATACAGATTCCCCAAATGCGTCTGACCGAAATGGAGCTTCCTATCTTGGCGCAGAGCCCTGGTCTCCCTCCTCTGGGCGGATATGAAATCTCGAAGTTTTTGAGGGCGAGTCGCCTGCGAACTGTGAGCCATGTTATGGAAGACAATATCATGAAAGCATGATCGTATCCTGATGCCTGTCTTACGCCGCACTTCGCTAGTCAGCTTGCTTCTCATAAAGTCGTCCGTCCAGCTTGCGATGTTCACGATGATGGCCAGCTGCGGGCGAATCGCAGTATCTGTCGGTGGTAAGTGGAAGTGCAGCCAGCGGGTAACAAAGTCGGCCAGATTGTTCCAACTCCCAAAATCATGTAGAAAGACACAGACAACGTCTACGAGAGGGGAGAGGGCCCGAGCGTATAATGCTGTGACTGCGTCGACAGAGCTAACGTCCTTTCGATTCCATCTATCTTCCTCCAAGCCGCTCGGGAGCACTGACATGCTAGGGATGGGACCGTCAATGAGAAACATAGGGTGGTCCGAGTCTAAGCTGCGGCTTCCAGCTTCGGAACGTAGATGGATGACGCATTGATCCCAAGGACCTTTTGGCTTCGGTCTAGCAAGTTTGCCAAGCGCTTGCCGTTTCGCCCCTCGGCCAATCAGCAGAACCATTGAAGGCTTGCCGGAGGTGATGGCGAGGTTGTCTTCGAGACAAGCAGTTTTGGTGGAGGTGAGCACGTTTCCCTGGCACCCAAGTCTGATCCATTCGGATTCTTGCTTGCTCCTCATTTTGCGCCTTGGTTTATACGTAGAATAACTTTGTTCTTCTATATACTTTTCTTTTCCCTGCTCTTTGTCTTTGTCTTTCTTCCTTCTTTCTGTTCTTCGTTCTCTTCGGAACAAGAAAAAAAAAAACACAAAAGGATTGATTCCTACTTTTTCTCTCTTTGTCACTTACGTCGGGGAAGATCGAACTGTTGCTCCTGTCCAAGATTGCTCAACATATTCTGATGGATTAATAACAGGAAAATGAAACTATAAAACACGTTCCAACGTATGATATACATATAATTCAGTGGAAAGCTAAAAATAATGGTCGGAACATGTACAGCCGTGTGGATGCACAAATAGACCTGGATATAAGTTGGAGATAAAGATAGACAATCTAAATATAGGCACGAGCCCGCTCTCTCCCCCACCACCGTCCTTATGTACGAGGAGTACCAAGCTTTAGAGCCATCACCAGAAATAGGTGAGTAAGTCGGCGATTGGCCTGATATAAATAGCCCTTCGTAGATAGGTGCATATACATGTTACAGAAATAGCACTTGGCTACATGGCGACGAATCTAGGCAACATATAGGCACGGAGAATCCTCATCGACATTTCGCATAGCTTAGCGAGTCGCCGAGTAAGAGCAAAGTAGGAAGCGTAAGCAAAAGATGGCAGCTCATCGACTGAGAAAGACATGGCCAAGGTCTTCAGTGGCCCGAGAGAATAAACGAGTCCGTCAAATCAAGCAAGAAGATCATTCTCTACAGCTTTGCGTGAAGCTTGACAATGTACAAGAGGTGCGCAGAAGATGCCGCGACACTACGGTCTTGAGTGCAACCAAGAATACAGCTAGCCAGGAAGAATGGCTTACACTTTATGAACCCTCTTGGCGTCGGTTCATTCATACCATAACTTCATCTCAGGTTTTGAAAGAGTATTGAAATCTTGATTCGCCTGCCACTATTCCCGTGATAGATTTTTCCATGCTTCGTCTTGCGTCTTGCATAACATTCTTGTAAAGAGATGACCTTGTGTCACCTGGCTGTAGTCGTACCGCGGCCATTACTATGGAGGCCAACCTGAATTTCCCAAAGGTGTATGCTGGCCGGGTTGGACAAGCTGGATTTGATCTGGTCAATGGTCTAGGGTTTTACAATTATCAAAGAGCTAGACGAGGCGTGATACATCACAAGCCAGGGATTCGATTACCAATAATGACAGATTAAAGATTTGCACAGTATCTTTCTGGCATTACTCTCTGTTCTAGAGGAAGATGGTGAGAGGAAGCAGGAAATGGGGAGACTTTTTTGGGGTGAATTATAAAGTTCTGTCAGAGGGTGAGGCTGGGCGATCTCAAGTCGCTTGCTCTCATTGCAAAAGCTAGAGTTTCACAGTAATTAGGTGCTTTCATTGTGATCACATTATTTGCAAGAGGGGTATTGTACTTGATACTGCCAGGTCGTGTCCTAACACAACGCTGTCTCGTGGCTACAGCCATGTGAGATCAGAAGTCCTTCACTGCAGCATAGCCCTCAATGGCCATCCCTTAACCTTATGAACCTTCCTACAATCCTATGCAACCATGTCGACCCCTGAATAGGAAAGTGTGCGGTATATCTACAAGTCGTTTTGGAAAACTAATGTCGAGATCGCCATGAGAGGGCGTTTTGGGATATTCTAAGCAGTGGCCGGTTGATTACACAGTAGACTAATCGAAGTTGACATATTATATATGTAACCTTTGCTGACAGCTTATGTGCATGTTTATAAAGCGTAATGCAGCTTCACAGCAGATTGACAACTTGTAATTTACCATAGTATAACACAATTTATTACTCCCGGCGGCATAATCCGGCCAAAGGGGCACTGGTCTAGTATATTAAGTACCCCCGAATGATTGACTTCCTTGCAACTTTCCATAGACAAATGCTATATTAACAATTGCATGGTGTCCAGAATCCGACTTGAAGGCCGCGCACCCTCAATAAAATGAGTATCATGGCCAATCCAGCTGTTTGCACTGCCATCTTTCAAGGTATAATCTGAGAAAGTTGTCCTTCAATGTGTACCAAATATGAGTGCCTGCGGGCCCTAAGAATGCGAAATGAATGTAGAGAAAAAAAGGGCTTCGTCGGCATGGGCAGTGCCAGATACCCGTTATGATAACGGACCGGACGACGTTGGTGCTGTACGGAGTCAGCCGCTACGATACCACATCAGTCGCGGAATGGCTCTGAACTCAGTCGGACCCCGCTTGAATACATCTATAAATAGGTGCATCTTCTCATCTCTGCTCCGTCTTGAAATCCTCAGGTTCTTCTTCTCCCAACTCCCCAAAGTATGGCTTTCGCATCTTCGTCCTGGAAGTGTTGGTATATCAACGAGGCGGACCTAGCACTTTGCCCAAGTACTGCACACATTGTCGGTCTTATTCCCCATCTGTCCATGCTTGAGGTTGCCGTACCTATTCAAGCTCCACTTACGAAGCCTTACATCAGTGTCGCACAAGTACCTCCAGTCTCAATCAAACATTTGGCGACTTCAAGGAGAAAGGATGAAGAAGGCTACATGCGTGCCTACGCAGAGATACGTTACAAGTTCTTGAGAGACGCAAAGCAAGGCATTCAGCGTCATGGAGCCAGCCTGGGTGACTACTACCTAGGACGCTATCCAGAATTTTCAACTTGCATAGAATATGCTATTCTGTTGCAAGATCTTCCGGTCAGTGAACAGCCCCCTATCAGCATCATTTCTCTGATACATAGAAGACAGTGAGCCTTGCTCCATATGCTTCTGCAAAGGAAGAACAGTACCGCGATGAGTTTGGTCGAGCAGCACTGTTTCTGAGCTTTGGTGCGATGCAGCCTTTCGAACCTATATCTCGAGAACTTCGAGGAAAGGAAGCATGGCAGATTGTTGCTCGGGTCCGTGAGTCTCTTGAAGAGAGATTCCGTAACCTCCATGACAATCCTCCTCGTGATCTTAGAATCATCTCCCAAGTGCGACACGTCCTTGTACGCGTTCGTGGTCATGGTAGTCAAGCTCAGCTGCCAGGACCCCAGTTGGAGAATATCGATCTCTCAATGACATTTAGAAGTCTTCTTGGTGGCGACGAGAGCAAGCGCGAGGGCACTCAATTCGACCCCCTGTTCCAGCAAGTTTCAACTGCACAAGCATTTTCTGAGTTTCCAGTGGATCAAAGACTCATACAAGAACTTGCCGATAGATTGAGCTTAGAGCCGTCGCTACTAATTAGAGTGAGTCCAAAAAAAAGGAAAAAACCATGTAAAACCTCTTCCAATCTAACAGTCGGTAGCATCTACCTAGTTCCTGGGGCTCCCACTTGTCGTTTCAACAGAAAACGAGTTTTCGAGCTCTAGTAGAAAAAGCAACGGCTCTATGTGAAACTTCAAAGGCCCCTTATAACATTGAAAACTTGTTTGTTGTCTGGGCCTATACTCACAGTTCAGAGGCAGCAGGATGTCGACGGAAGATCGAGCCCCAATCTAGTCAACTTTTCACTAGAGCAGCTCAGCACCTGACGAAAGCGAATTCTCGAGTACAAGCGGTACTCAACGTCATGACCTTGTTTTGTCTCACCAAGTTATTCAGCAAACCCGAGATTTCTATTAGAAGGTTGAATACCCTTGATCAACTCGATGCCATCCTCAATACAGGTAACGCGGAAGATTCCGCTGCGACGCTGGAACATTGTCTTGTGTCACTTAATCGTGTCCTCGTTGATTCTGATTTCTCGGGGAGGCATTTACGACTCGCAGGCTTTATTCAACAACTTGACTTGCCTCATTTAGTGGAAGGAATTGATGGTCAGACCGACTTTTACTGGTCTTCTCGCCTGCTCTACCGTCTATCGCACTCAGATGCTCTTAAAAAAGTCAGGCTATCTACCAGACCAACTCCCTCACTCTTGTCGGAAAGCGAGCTGGTGGAGGAATGTATCAAGGTCAATGTTGATACAAAGGCAGTTGAGAATCGTCGCAGAAGTTCACCAGCCACGCCCGAGTATGAGATGACATTGCGGCGCATGGCAGCTAGCGCTTTGATGATGGAAGCTAGAGAAGACATAGGCCAGAATCCAGGGAGCTGAGTTCTTTCTCTTTACTAGCTTCCAAGGTGTTTTTCTTACTTTTCTTCTATGGGGTTTCGTTCCATATTACAGAAGCAGAAGCAGAACCTTATCGAAAATACAGAATTTTGTTACTGTATCGTTCTGGCTGGTCCACTCATTGCAGTATTTTGGAGGCTTTAATATCATAAAGAGCATTTCTCCAACCCCATGGAAGCGTATACAGAGTTAATAACTTTGCCCCCAACGCAAATAACTACCAACACAGAGCTATCGGCTTGTCCTCACTCCGTAGAAGTGGTATGCATGGAGAGCGTTCTTTTGTGTTCAGAACTCCATGTAGTCTCTGCGAGCAAATAGTCTCCTCCATTCATCGACAGCAACCTCGGAACCTATGCGTCTCCTGTCTCATACTTGATGGGCGAATGCGATTCTTGCGGATGTAGCGATGTTGATGGTGATCAAGACCCAAACTATCGAGATGAGGAGTCTAGAAGAAGCCAAATGAGTCTTCAGAAGTCAAGAATGTGGAAGATGACGTCTTCTTCGATTGTTCTTCATTGATAGTACACCGACGTGTCAGGGATATCAAGTCCAATACTTCCTGGACGTCCAACGGATTCTCAGGCATCTGTATTACAGCTTGACTTAATCTTCTGCATAGCTACATCAGTAGCAAAGCCGAAAATCAATCTAGACTATATGATAACTTGTGGATTAAGGGAAAACCCTTCACTAGAGATAGCTACTACAGAAATGACGTCAAGAGCAGTAAGGAACGGTGACTGCAGCCCTCCTGGAGTATACAATTCTCCACATTGCATTGCCAGAGATAGCACTCCGAATAGCTGTATTATCACTAGCAATAGCAGAAGATACATCAACTTAGACCATGAAGCATGAAACAATCCGACTAAATAATGGTGAGAGAGGAACTTTAGCGATAGAACAGCATATATCTGGTCACCGAACCCTGCCCTACCGTGCTCTTTTGCAGCATTTGAAGCATAATCTCAGACTGGATAATATATTGCCGGCCATTCTTTTCGTCAAGCCCCAGAAACAAATTCCCGTACGGAGCCGCCTTTAACGAAACTGGTGGCAAGCCTGAGGTTGGTCGAACTTGGATGGTTAAAAAATGCCCTTCCGACTCGCCTGCGGTGGTTTCTGCAGCCTTACTAATGGTAGACTTGTGTGCGTACGCACGTACTCTGTGTGACACGAATTTCTAAAAGTAATTGATAATTGAACTTAATTGAGGCTTATCTTTGCTATGAAGAGATGCTGACATCTGCTTACGGAAACGGAAACGACAGGAGAGGACAGTGTGAAGTACAATGTTGGCACTGTAAATATGACAGGGAGGTAGAGTTGATTATCATGGCTCAAGCCGGTTCTCGGTTTGCATGTATATATGTTCGGAAATTTTGTAGGAAACATGTGCTTGGTATTTGAATGCCATAGTATTCCATGGCGCTGTCGACTGTACAGTGACGGTTGAGCAGACCCAGCGATGAATCAAGGGCATACGTATACAGCTCTGCACTACTCCAAAGTTCGCCTGATTTTGTTGGAGGTGAGCATGTTTACGTAGCCAGCTTTTGATTTGACTAACCATATTTCATAGCCTCCAATGCCTAGGATAGAAATAACTGGATTGATTGAAGGTTGCGGCCCTTACACGTTACATATGAAAGGAATCAATTCCGACAGTGTGTCGCAGTTATTCATCAGCTTTCCAGTTGCCGGAACTCCTATTCATCCTGAAGACGACTGCGGCTACTGTGTTTCGGGCATGTTGCATGGCACGTCGACATGGCGAAGAAGCGTCTACCTAGACTTCAGAATCACTCGGCCGACCTCAATATTGCTTCAAATCAAGAAGGGAGAACCAAACCAGACTTTGTCTTGGGATAAGGTCTCGCGTATGAGTATGCAGGCCAGTATCAAAGACTTGAAGCGGGCCCTATCAGACCAAATCTCATCAGACATTATGGGTCGCACGAAAGCGCTATTCTCGTGGCCTTGTCGTACACTACATGCAACCGCCTCCATTGAATTGTTCGTGTATCCAGTTGGGTCTTTGGCACATAGGCGCACATCTTTAGGCACCTCTCAAGGATGCAAGGACGAAGCAACAGACCAGCCGCTCCTTGAAGGATGGCAGAATCTAATGCTAGCTGCCCTACAGAAGTACGACCCGCATGGCGCCGATCGATCTTTGTTCATAACTTAATCAAGCTCGTCTATTCGGATTATGGGCTAGTATAGTCATAGGCTAACATACATGTTCTGCCCGGCATTACTTTCCGTGCCATTTACGTGCCAGCCACTAGTGCCTCGCTATGTGCCATCACTCTGCTTCAGCCCCACCATTCTCCACCTTGCACCTCTTCAAACATTCCTGCACACCAATCACTACGCCAGGGGAAAGTCTCTGTCGCAAGTTATCAATGTTTTCACGAGTAACAGACTGGCCGAACGTGGCTTCGATCACACTGTCTGAAAACAGGCCAGTCGAGTCTACGACGGAGATAGTTCCAAAGTCCTCACTAGGGAAAGATGAGACAAACATAGCATCCGTGCAGTCAGGGTTGAACTGGGCGTGCAGTAGACCCTGGTAGAATGGGGTCATCTGGTAGGGGCCGAGTTCGTTCCTGACAAGGCGACCGTTCTCAAAGACGGTCTCCGTCATCAGGCGACCCTGAGTGACGATCTGAAGCTCGGAAGACCGTGGATGAACGTGGGGAAGATTGAGACCACAGGCTACCGTCCATGTCAGCTTACCTATTCCCAATTCTCCAAGCAATTTGTAGGTTTCAACTTACGGCCGATGCGTCCGACAGCCATACCAGAACCTGTACTGACAAGCGCCGGAAAGCTTCGTCGGTTAGCAGGCACAATGCTCTTCTTGTCGTCGCTATTGAGGGGTTTATAAAAGTCAAAGACGAATTGTTCATCCTTCGTCAGAGAATCGAACCGATTTACAGAGCTTCAAGTTCTGAGTCGAAGATCAGTACCAAAAAGAGGGGTTGTGAAAACGTACAGATCGGCAGCCATCAGTTGCTGGGTTAGGTCATTATCAGGGGTCATGTCGCCCGCCTGAGTCTCACTAGCCTCAGCTGCTGTCTGGGGTGATGTCATAGGCTGAGACTCTGCCGTGCCTTGGGGTTCAGTAGAAGGTTGAGATGCCGACGGGAGTGCCCGGCCGGAAGGAGTGAGAGAATCAGCTTCATTGAAAGGGGCAGCTGCGGCAATAGTCTCCGGCGCATCAGGCTCGGCTGTGACTCCGGGCTCTGTCATTATAGCTGTATCCGAACACGCCTCCGTTGGTAAGCTAGACGTAAGGGCATTCACTGATTTTCCCTGGGGAAGTAAGTTGTCACTCTGCAGTGGCGTTGCAAGTCCGAAGCCTTTTCGCGCAAAGCCTGCGGCCGCAAGCATGAGTAGGATGTGACGCATGATTTGTTCTGCGGGTTGTTCTCTGTAGCCTCGATTGTAGTACAGTAAAGTGAGATGAAGTGAAGTGTTCCAAAGAGAATTACTTCTACCGTCTAGTCGCTCTTATACTGTAGATCCGCCATACGACCTGGCACGGAGTTATGGAACACTGCAGTACTGCTATTTCAGAAGGGACCTATTATTAGACCCTGTTCTATTCTCGTCAGCCGTTGCGCCTACTCCAGGGAGTGCCGAGACAACATGGGAGGTTCACTAGGTGCGATATTTTTAGTACAATATAATTAGCTACATACACGACTTCGCTTCAGGGTATATAAACGGCGCAAGCCCTCGTTTTTTCACCAACTTGATATCGTAGAGGTTTCCCAACGCGCAACCTATGACCCGACCCATTACCATCCTGTTCTATTCGTTCATTTCACCACCATCAACAATATCATGATGGCCTGGAGAATATCTCTGCCGACAAAATGGAGGATCATTATCGCATGTGCTCTCAGCCTGATCCTCTTCTCCGCAGCAACGGTCTCACATTTCATCAAGCCAGGGTCCCTCCTAAGTCTCTTATCTAGCATCTTAGCATTGGTCCCATTATCATTCATCGTCCGATTTGCGACGGCCGAAATTGTCCAGACGCTTCAATCTCGTTACAAGTCGGATCGGTTTAAAGATCTAGTCACTCCATTTCTTGGGTAAGTCGAACGCCTTGGAGACTTTTCTCGCTATTGTTTTGACGCCAGTCAAAGGAGCATATCAGAGCTATGCTTTGTTTTAGTCGCTGTCCTCAGAAGCGAAGGCCGCCTGGCTCAGATGGTAGTCATCGGCTTAGCAGTCTCCGAGTGTCTGCTGACCCTGGGAACTGGTGTCTTCCGTGGTCTTCGCCTGGACTCTTTCGAGTCTCACCCCATCATTATCGCACGCCACAATGCTCGTCTTCTACTCATGAGCATTATAACCATCATTGCACCAGCTGTCTTGAACTTCGTGTCTTCCGGTAAGCTGCCTAATGCCCCATTTGTCGCACCGCGATGGAGGGAGGTTAATCGTTGACACAGACAAAGACAACGATGCAAGCTTACTGGCGCGAATTGCTGCGATCGCACTCTTGCCGCAGTTCTTCTACCATGTCTACTTCCTTCATCTCACATACACTCGGTCAGCCAGCTCAGAAACCAACAATTCGCCAGAACCGCCAACACCAAGCTCTACTGAGTCAAAGATAACGCTCAAGAGTCTTCGGACTGCTGCGTTAGGGAAACTTGAGGATAGCTACGAATCACAGCTTAGCCTCCCACTCACTCTCATCTTATTTGTCTTCTCGATCACCCTCTTGCTTGTCGACTCTATCTATGTCACTACATCGATTGAGTCCTCCAGCGACGCAACGCCAACAAACTTTGTGCCACTGATTATCATTCCAATTGCTCTGAGCGGAATTGAGAGTATTCTATCCATCGTCATGGCTGACGAAGAGCTGGTACCGTATGTGGTCGAAGCGATAACATGGTCAACGATGCGAAACCTTTTTATCTTCGGCCCAGTGGCCGTTATACTTACATGGACCCTGGATGCAAGTATCATCATGACTCCAAATGGCTTCCAGACCGTGGTTCTCGGACTCGCCATCATGTTTTTGTTCAGTGTGCTACACTATAGCCCAGCAGCAGCACTTGGGGTGCGGCGGCCTTATGGCAACCCGGAAGGTTTGTTTCTCGTCACCTCATTCTTCATGTTTGCCGTAGCATCCTTCACCTTTGGGAAGACAGACTAGCGGGAGGTCCCTTAGAGCTTGATATGACAAACGTCTACCTGAGAATGATCGTGATATGCAGGTAAGCTTCGAATAATATATGTATTGTCGTCATGCGCTTGGAGGCTATGGTAGTACGGTATCTACAACATGCATGCGATTGCTCGCTTGAGTGCCTCGTAGCGTAGTAGCACTAGATAGCCCACTATACATAGTGTTGTAGAGAAACATACAAACAAGAAGCCGCTGGGGGTTTTATTCTATCTGCATTCAGAGAAGGGTGATATAGCCAGTGTAAAGGTAGAACTGCCTTGTCATTTCCCGCACGAGGTCCGTTTCATTTGCAGGGGAATTGGTCTAAGCGTACGCATTTGCCCGAATCTTGTCCATCGTCGTCCCCAAGATGACTTTGCTCGCTGAATTCTGTATTTCTCCATGTTGAAGGACACATGGTGATTTTCGTCATCCATCTTGACGTATCCTTGTGGCGAACACTTCTCAGGATACTGGGAGAAGAACTTGCTGTATCCACCATCTAGAATGTAGAGTGACGGATATGTAAGATGCGGGTAAGCCTTCAGGTTCATAGCTCGGTCCCTTGACCGAATGTATTGTGCCATCTTGGGCGCCCGAAAGGCTGAGTGCTCGCAATGTAGAACAACAACCTGTTGCGTCCCCTGCTTCGCAGTCAATAACCAGCTATCGATCAAATCTTCTGTGTGCAGATTAATAGCGCCAGCGACGTGACCACCTTCAAACTCATACCGGAAACGGCAGTCCACGATTATGGTCTCCAAGCGTCGGCTGGGGAGCTGATTGTCTAAAAGAGATGACAGGGTTTCGGTAGAGATTCGCGGAATCATGTCTGTGGACGAGTCAAAGGACAGACATGGTGCGTTGCCAAAACCATCGATTGGCTTCGCCGGCACTCCGGACTTCTGGTACGAAGGTGCCAATTCAGCCATTTGTAGTTGCACGGCGTTGGTAGGTGAAATCAGGGGAGTACAGGCAGTGGCACTACGTATTACGTTGCAGTACTTATATACTGCAGTATTTGACTGAACATACGGAACAAACATACAGCAGTTATATGGCTTGCTTATTTGATATTTGATGCCGTTTAGTGTTACTGTACGCAGAGATGATGCTTACGAAAAAGCCTGCTGCATGTCTCTTGGCTCGTCAGACGTGTTTTAGCGGGACGCGCGCCCGTAATCAAGTAGCTACGTAATCCACAATAGGTTTTGCTTTCTCCACCCCACCCTACAGGGCTCTACGCCCGTGACGCTTCGCCGCTATTGCATTAGCCCTCTGCCTTCCATCAAATCATCAAATAGGAGCAGACTCTTTGTCCTGGGTCAGCGTCTCATTTGGGATATGTCGGATGACTGGTCGGCGTCGAGGGTCCCGAAGCCAAATCATGTTCACCAGGCCAGCAACCGCCGCAAGGATGGTCATGACTAACCAGATGGCCCACAAGGCGTCCATATGGGCTGCGACAACCGCATCCTTCATATCTCTGGCAATTGGGCCGCTCGAGTTGCTGAGGGCGGCAAACACTCTAACGGAGTCTTTTGTCCACGCTGACGCGTGCTGCGCATACTTCTTCTGAGTTTCTATCGAGTGCCTAAAGACATTTTGAAAGATTGTTCCGCTTACAGCAACGCCGACCGCTTGGCCGATGCTGCGAACAAATGAAAACATGGCGCCAGCCAGCGGTTTATCGTCATCTGAAGCAGCCGCTTGTGAGGCAAAGCTAGTGGCGCTCCAAGTAACACCGAGGCCCAATCCGCCAATGACACTCGACACGATCCATACAGACAAGGGCGTGTCTTTCTGCAGGGACAGGAGCAGGGAGATACCGGCAGTAGTGGCTACCCATCCGAACCAGATAAAATAGCTGTACTTACCCTTCCTAGAAATCAGCAAGCCAATGACCAGCGCAGCCGATCCGACCGTGATGGTCCATGGTAGAAGAGCGATGCCGGATCTAGTCGCTGAGTAGTCGCGAGCAACTTGAAAATAGAGCGGCAAGTAGTAGAGCAGAGAGTAGGTCAGCATGCCATGGATGAAAGCCCCAAGGTATGCGGCGGCAGCGCTTGAACTACTCAGAAGAGAAAGTCGTACAAACTGGTTCTTGGAATAGCGGATGGTGTAGATGGTAAAAAAGGCCAAGGCGACGATGCCAGTTCCGAGAGGCAACAGAATCTCCATTGAGAGCCACGCGAACGACACGCCGGCTAGATAGACAATCAGAAACTCATCTCATATTGCAGATAACGAGAGATATGAGATATGTGGATGGAATGGGATAAGTAGCCATGATTGAGGACAGGGAGAGAACGAGAAGGAGACGACGGTTGAGATCTTACCCAGTGTCAAAGGTATCAGGCAGCTCGTGATTGAGCAGAGAAGAATGACGGCGCCCAGCCAATCGAGATGACGTAGTTTCTTCCATGAGTATGATGGAGTGCCGGAGAAGTTGAAAAGAACGATAGGAATGAATACAAACCCCACGACGCAAAATGGGAGGTTGAGCCAGAAGATCCATCGCCAGTCAGAGTTCTCAGCAATAGCTCCGCCCATCAATGGCCCTACCGTACTGCCAACCGCCCATTGAAGTGATATCAAGCCAAACCACTTGCCGCGCTCCTGGAGGCTCACCAGACTAGCCGTGATGATGTAGGTTAACGCAACGATGCCGCCACCCCCAACACCCTGGATAGTCCGTGCGGCTAATATCAAAGCCGTGCTATGTGCCATAGGTGCCAGGCTGCTACCAAGAGTAAAGAACGCTAAGGCTGACAGTATCAGAGGGATGGCTCCGAGGATGTCAGCCAGAGCCGTCCATAGCGGCTGAAAAATGGCGGACGCGAGAAGGAAGGACGTTCCAATCCAAAAGGCCTCAGTAGTAGATGCCTGTAGGTCTTTGGAGATTATCTAAAGATCAGGTGGTCAGCTACTCGATTTCTGGTTAATCTAGTTCAGCACCATGGCAAGTCGGATTGGGGAAGTACCAACAGAAAGCGAACCAACAAGGACGGTGCCGTCGATGGCGCTGATGAAGTTGACAAGACATAGACAAGCAAAAGCGCTGAGAAGCCTATGTTTAGGACATGGTGGCGGATATGGCGAGGGCCAATTGACGGCAAAGTCGGAGTACTTGGAAGATGAAAGAGAGGTGAGAGAGCCGTGGTTCTGAATCATGACGTACAACGGCTGGAATCCTTTTCTGGTACAGTACGGACTCGCATGGAGTCACCTGGGGGTTTGATTGTTGCCTTCACGTTCTTAAGGGAAATAGGAAGTACGATGTAGAGAGTCTTCCTTGATACTGCCGACATTAGCTAATTTTAGAACACACGATGATCGGCTAAGAATAGAAACAGTCACTCGGATGGTGTAATACAATTGCACGCATTGCCTCGTCATCAGCCTTTGCTATGATCAATAATAGATTTCTTCTAGAAAGTAAAATGCAGCTAAATAAAGCATCATATATGTGCCTATAGTTCGTTATGCCTACAATGCGCATTGTCCCAACAGAACCTTGGTACTTTCAGACACAATCCCGCTTCTTGACTTCTATTGTTAACTCTGATCCCCAGTCCCATATTTTGATTAAGAATTCACGTGATATGACTACGTGAGGCTCGTTCTCTTCGGTCAGGGGTAGCAGACTAGGGGCTAGTTTATTGGAACGTTCTTCCAAGACATGTTTTCCGTAATCGAGGGAGCTGGATGGGGCATTGTCAGCATGCCCGGGGCCGCCACCTTTGCCACCTTGGTTGCAGTCATATGAGAGAAGATGTGAAGCTCTGCTTCCGTGTTGCTTAATGAAGTCTGGCGTCAGACCTTGTTGGAAGGAGCTGTCAACTCTTTCTTCAGGATTCGAAGTAGGCACGATCAGTTTCTGCCATTTACTAGAGCCGGGGTTGCTATGCACATCAAGGAGTCGTTTCGATAGGCTGCCCCGACGACAATCGTCGTTCCGATAAGTCACATGCGTTTCAGACTCTTGGCTTTGTAAAGAATAGGCTGTACGGGCAATGGGAACCCCTACTTGAGGTGTCTTTGGAGGGTCTTGTTTCGACAGGTCTAGTGGTGAGATCGTCTCCGGGACGTTAGAATCCAACTGACTCAACATCTCTCTACCACGCCCGTCGATCGGGCTAACTTCTTCATCAGATATGAGGCCTTTGTAAGTCTGTTGTTTCTGACCAGCGGACGACATTTTGATTTCCTGAACGACTGATGATAAGAGTAGAAATGAGAAGGAGTAAGGCTACTTCAACACGCTCATGCAGTTGGAACCAGACTGTTTTATACCTAGCTCCGTATAATGTGGTGTGTAGATGAGGAGGTTATGCAGCAGATCTCTATATGGTAGTAGTACAAGGATATACTGTGAAGCTAAATAATGTCATTGGCTATCTTAAGGCGTACCATTTTGAGCTGCGTAATATAGCGAAACATGTAAGTACAGTAAGCTGTATGTGTCACACAAAACTCCCTACAGAGTCGTAGTAATCTAAATGTCTGAGCAACAGCCTTTGTCTTTCATCACTTACAATCTACAGTTGCACTGACTTTTAGAGGAAGATACTATTGGTTCTCCATATTGGAGGTTCGTGCTCCGTATTAGCAAACTCTTGCCGCAGGTTTCTATTTAGTAATCGTCAAGAGCACACGGCATTCAACACTGACCTGTTGCAAACTCGGCGAGAACATCCCGCCCTCATAACTCTGGGATCCTAATTCAATGCCAGCCGATTGACGCAATCTACGCACCAACTTATATTCCGAGCCCGTCAGCTGGTCTCCTAGTATCGGCCCTCCTACAACCTCGTCTGCTGACGTCAAGGAGGCATCTATGCCCCCTGTTACTCCCGCATGGTAATATGACTACCTGCAGCGGCACCTGGAACCTCAGTCGTCCATTTTGTTACTGTTGTGTACTGTAGCTGTACAGCATAATCTCCTCCACTCCAGCGACCAGCCATGTGCAGGCGAAACTGGGGGCAGAAAGCGAGCTGACCTAGGAAACCCTCTAGATGACCCGTTTGTATTATGGAAGAGCCACGATTCAGGTTCTATAGTATTCCTAGTATACCTCTTTCCGAGGTGCATCTACGGCCATCCAGCACGATTAGCATCGCCAGTCGTAGTCACAGAGGTACAGTACAGTACGTCCTCTCTACATGAGCTGGAATCTTGGTGTAGAAGAAGTCTTTGATAGGAGCATAAAAGCAAAATCAATCTCGGCATCCAAACCGTCCTCAACTCTAGCCTTCTATATTGTATCCAATTGCAAGGGCTATTTTATCTTACCAATGCCATTTTGTGAAGCTCTACGCGCCCGCAACGTCTCTCGCCCCCAGTACTCGATATTCAGAGTCCCAGTCCTCTATACCGAACGTACTAATCACTGCCCATCTGGCAGCATCAATAGCATCATCCGATTCAAAATCGCTTATGCGTCCCCACGTAGGTTGCCAAGCAATCTTGTACATCAGCTGGCCGTCATATGCTCGGGCGACTTCCAAGATGCGATCAAACTCCCACGCTTCGCCTGCAGTATGAGCAGTCCTCTTCCTCGAGTCTTCTCCTACTTTTGCTTCAGTGGTCGTTTTCTGAAGATCCCTCGGGCCTCGGTCGGTTCCTAGATTGGGTTCCGAGAGAGTTCTAGGCTGTCCATTTACAACCAAACGGTTGTTGCCATTCAAGTAACCGCTTTGCTCTGGTGTTGACGTCGACCCCAATTCTGACCCAACTCTTAGCAACAACAACGACAATACGAAAGCATCGTGAAATATGAGGTAACTGACTCTTACCTAGTGAATCCGGTGCGATCCGTTGAAAAGGCTCATCATCCTTGCGGTTGAACGCGGCCCTTCGACGTTTCCGAGTCATCATGGGCTCGTCACTGTCGCTGGTAGCCGTGACGGGCATTTCTTCACGGATCGCCGACTGTGGAGCGAGGATGCTGATTAGGGGAAACTAGACACAGCGAAAGGTGCTAAAATATTGCTGCACGATAGTGTCATTCCTGAGGTGCTCTCTGGTATGGTGATGTGTTTAATGCCTGGTCTCAAATGCAGGTCTTCAAATAATATACAGTGCAATTCAAGCTGTTTGTATACAGATCATACACGGTAAGCTGGAGTATAGAGCGCCCGTGCTACTACAGAGGCCGCTTGATTGATTCGATAATGCAGTGTAAGCTTTTGCACACGGACCGAAACGTAGCCCATGTTGCTTATGACACTGCACCAAGCGCTGTAAATGCCGTAATCACTGACCCTATCTCTTGATGCCTATTATTATGGCACACTGTCATCAAACTAGCCCTCGACGGTAGAGACTATCTTGTCACAGTACGGGGCTGTGCTGTATCACTGCGAATAATCCAACACATGCTCTCCTTTTCGCGGCCATGAACAGCCGTTTTGGTTGGCAGTAAGTGATTATGGCAGCTATTAGTGGACGGCGGCGGGTCCGTTTACAGTATTTCATCATGTACTGTCTAAGCCATATCAGCCATAGAATTATCCATGCTCAGAAACTCTGGGTAGAAAGCTGGGCGGCCTTTCGTTTTGGCCGGCACTGACGAACTTTTTTCATGCTTGACAGCCAAGTTTCGGGGATGCGAACTAGTTCAAGCTCGTCAGAATTGTCTGTGGCTGCGATAAAGGAAATGATTCCATCTTTGGATAGTTCGATCATTGGAGGAGGTGGCATCGGGTAAAGGTTTAGCTGCGTAGTCACCGTTGTTCAGGGAACCAGCTGAAGGTGGATGATGAGGCAGCATATGTACACTGCAGTTACTGTAGGTCGCTCGGCGAGAAAAGAAGGCCCTGTACAAGGTCCTCCACAAGATGAAGGACTCGACCTAGGAGGACAAGGAAGCAGCTGTACAGTTTATGAGTCAGTCCTAGGGTTAGAAACTTCACTTCACTTTCCCAAAATGGGAAGGCACGAGGCAGCAAGTCACATTACCCAGGAAGGCCTGCAGTATATAGAAACAGAGAAACAGGCATCTATAGAACAAGGTATCAAAGGTTACATATAGGGAACATTCTTAATGCTTCCGATATTCCAAATATAAAGTGAATCAGCTCATTAACTACAACTGTTAACTATAGTGTGATAGCATGACTAAGATCGTGAATATCGAGCCCTCTATGCGTTCTTTCCTCGCTTTTCAGTATAGCCTTGATGTGAACTTCTAAATCGATGAATGAACGGGTCATTCAGGAAGCCTCCAGTGATCTCAGCTAATATAGAGATGGAACTCCTCCGTTGTATCTGACTTGAATCTACTCGAGCTATCAGGGCCTAAGTCGACGGAATGTGCAGAACCGTTACTTGGAGGAAGTTCTTGATAAGGTGGTGGGAGTTTCTTGTCGACGGGCCATGCCAAACCGTTGTTCAGGGTGACTTCTTGATAAGGTGGTGGGAGTTTCTTCTCGAGCCGACAAGAGCACCACGGGCCCCGACTGTGTAAGTTATGGGATTTATCCCACCTCAGGCATGCAATAACCCCTATTGCATTCCACTTAGATGTATCCTCAGGCAAATCAACCTCTTGTATGCCTTTATCTAGAAATTCCCATACTTCTTTATAGGTATAGCTTACCTCATGAGCCCGAGCCTTCATAAAGAAATTCAGAATATCCTGGGGGGCAAGTACCCTCCTTTTTTCATAGGGGACCAGATTGCCTTTATTATCTAACACTTTAGGCCTTCCCCATAGCCACGCGTGCGCTAGGATTGAGACTAGCAGTTGACGTCGAGCACTGCGCAGCCTTTGTTCTTGTAGTCTCGGTGCTTTGTTTGAGTCCTTTGATCCTAATGAGGAAAGGAGTGTCGTTATAAGTAGAGAGGCTTTCTGTGCATAAGCTTGAACGGATCTTTCGTTGAGAACCTGATGTGAGAAAGCGCCATCCTCATTCAGAAATGTAGAATTATCAACCCATTCTTGACTTAGCTTGAGATTCTCTAGTGCATCAAGCTTCATTTTAGCAGAATCCTTTATGATTCCAGGCCCTAAGTAGATCGGCGCACAAAGCCTTTTGCGGAAATGCATATTGTTTGCTGCGTGTGGTGGATTAGAGAAGTGAGGATTTAAGTCTATTATGCAAGAGGGAAAAGCGTATACTCTAAAGTGACCTAGTAATAAATAGTAAGAAGCTATGTCTCAGGGTCAAAGTTGGCAAGTAGAGAGTTTGGGTCAGGCAGATGCAATCTTGGCTTGTGGGGGGTTAGTGACGGGATGAACTGGATGCATATGCACATATAATCATTAGGTCAACATAGGTCATCAGAAATGGAAACTGGGATGAATGAGCCTGTCATCAGACGGGGCCATTTTGGCTATCCTCAGTGAATTTACCATGATGGCTTCCTGACGTTGAACCCGCACCTTACTGTACCAGAACAGTCGCATGATGCTGACAGAGGAAAGCCGCATATCTGTCTGTAAGCATTTAACAGTGAGTACATCGTAAAGGAGAGTACAGCACTTGGCTCTCACGCTTATAAAGCCTCAAGAATCAGCTGACCCAGGAGGAAGCATGTCTTGTCCCGGATCCAGCTGGAAGAAATCCAGCTGTTCCGCCATAAACCGCAAGCTGAAAACGAACAATGTCTACTTTTGAGCTCGATGACGAAGATAAAGATCACCGCCTCACTACTGCCATTCGAAAATTGCTCCGACCTAATGACGCCCACTCCAAGGACAGTTTCTCTCATCGACGTGCAGTATCGGCTCCACAGCTTCCTCGACAGGATATCACAAGGCAAAAAACTGCTCGACATCAACAGTTTAGCAACGAGTTAGACCGACTAGTACATGATGCTTTAACAGACACTCGCAACACCGAGGAATTCCTGGCTTGGATCAAGCTCTCGGACGCCACCCCGAAACAGGTCTTTATGTCGCTTGAGGACTTCCTCTACAAGAACAACAAGGCCGCCTGGGAAGTCATGTCGTATAGTATAGGGCCTCACGATAAGCCGGAATCCATCGTAAAGAAGTATAGCGATCTGGACTGCCACATGATGACCCTATCACGGCTCCTCTCAAGCACAGATGTTTCGACAGCAACTCCGCCGTTGCACTCTCTTTGGCGTGTCTGGGCGTACTGCATAATCTCGGTCCACTCCTTCGTCCAAGGCAGATCTATCGCCGCCCAGACTGCTTGGCTACGAGGAACGAAGCATACCCGACCTCAGTGGAAAGCTATGCAGAAGCAAGACTTGCAATGGAAATTGAAGCCCGAGAACGGTATATTTGCTCAGAGTAATGCTGGCCAAGATTACGTGCAGAAATGGCGAGATGTGAAAACAATGGAAGATATCTGGCGTCGCTTAAGCACAAGATGGAGTGAAGCCATACTAGGGAAGGGTTATAAGATGGAGGCCACAGAAGGTAAATTGATATATTTTCTCGCGAGGGAGACTGGTCCCATCGACCTCAATCAGGTGCTGGACCGAAATGAACCATCGCTTCATCGCCTTTCTTTCCGAAATGCGACGACGCAGTTTTTGGAAGAGGGGAACCATTCAGAATATGCCAGCTGATTCTAGGGCAACCTCGGTTAGTGATTTTGTTGAGAAAGTACATACCCTAGATGAATACTATAGTTCAGCTTAACCTACATCTTTTTACCTCCCGCCCAGATCTCAACTTTGCCTGTATCTTGTATAAATGTTGTCAGCAGCTGTATCCCATCAGCAACTAATGTTAACACGTTTCCGTATAAGCACATACTGTGCCAGGTATAAATGCCTTCTTCCGCCGTGGTTGATTCCCTGCCGGTGCGTGTACTGTACTGTACTTTACCATTGGACTCACAGATCACCAAGTCGGCACTCCTGGGTTGAGATTCACGAAGTACTGCAGGCTCGCCAATCGAGACTTTGACTATCTATCATGAGATGGATGATGATACATCTCTTCAAAAAGGCTGTTTTTAGCTTTACGGGACAGGTGGTTCCCCTACATGATGACATCATTGGCTTATATCGATCAATGGATGACCTAAAGGCCCGATTGCAAGCCATAGAAATATTGTTGGAAACAACGGCATCGAGGCGGGGGGACAGCACCGACCTTGTCGCTCACTCTGATGCAGCTAGGAAATCTCCAATTGCCCTTCATTACGAACAACAGTTTGTCACAAACATGACTCAGCGCGGCCAGAGAATGACAAGGCAGAGCCTAGCACGTTCCCCCCGATCATCAGGATCAGGAACCGCGGCTGAAGCTTCGAGCCAGACCGCCATCAAGTGCGCCAGCTGCGCTCAACTTGTTCATTCAAAGTCACACCCACGCGCTACAGGTGCCAAGGCTATCCAGTTCACGAATAACTTGACGCAAATGCTAGAGAAGCCGGTGCACCTTGTCAACAGATCCATTGCGGCACCTGGTCTGTGGCTACGAGCACTCAAGGGCATCTCACAGCTCTTTCTCTCGCAGTCGCATCTCTGGGATACTGCTATCTGCAACACCATGTTTCGCCGACAGAAGGCTCAAATCTTCCAGGCTTACAGGAGGCCCAAGACACCGGTGATTCTGGCTTTCACCGTCGGATGGGTGGCCGGAGTCATCACAAGCGGCATAATATGTCTCATCTATAACGTATATTGTTCCCCGCGCCTTTAAGCTTCTTCTTCCCCTAGGTTTCTAAGAAACTTCGAGCAGTCCGCAGAAGATGTCATGTTTCAGACAGACTTACATCAATGGCGCCGCTATTAGCACGTAGTAATAGATAAGCGCGATAATGGACAAGTGGATAAGATTTATGATAAGGTGGATGGACGTGGAGATAGGACCAGGGAGAGGCTCATGGGGTCCAGTGTTGCGACAGATTTTGAGAATTGGGCTTACCAGGAACAGCCGATTCCTCTAGAATGATGGGTAAGCTTGGTTGGGTAAGCTTCGGAGGACCAAGCTTCGGTTGCGATATCAGGATGGCGATGAGGAACTTGGCCAGGTCATCTTGACCCTTGCTGCCTCTGTTAAGTTCGGGCCCTTGATTTAGGTCCCTTCTTTAGGTTAGTCCCAGGGGGCCAAAGCAAAATTTGTGGCCTGACACCAATGTGTAATATCATGTGCCGGAGTCTTCCGTTATCCTTTGATTACCGTAGGCGCCGGTTATCTTGCTTGCCCCGCCCCAACGACAAGGTTTGGAGCCCCCTACGGCACCCTAGTTGATTACAGCATATAATACCGGGGGAGGTGGCCCGCGGTCCACGCAATCGGGCAGGTTGATTGTGTCATGTGAGAGTCTTGTCCTGCAGCTGCAGGAATCAGTGTAACAGAAGCAGTGCAGCCGCAGCATATTGAATAAGCATACGCCAAGGAGTCGCCCCCTCTTAATGATTAAGCAGGTTGTCTAGATCTATGGAAGGATACATAGGAAATGTCTCTGTTTGAGGGACATACGCTTCCTTGGCGCTCGCATTCTGCTTGTTCTGTGAACAGTAAGGGCACTTGGGTTGCGGGCCAAAAGAATGTTGGTCTCCACTGTCAGCCGTCAATCCTGACCAGTCTTGGATGGCGAAGGGTTCTCCCCAGCCAGTTGACTGGCTTAGCCAGGAGGGTTGGTCTGTGCTATTCTGAGGCAACCAATGAAAGTTGCACAATTCGCTGGTGGGGTCCATCCAGGTAGGGGGTCCGCCATAGGCCACATTTTCTGGGATTGGAGACATGCCACAACCGGGGGTTAGGCCATGAGAAGGTGTAGGGTAGGGAGGTGATGAAAGTAACGGTGACGATGAAATCGCGCAGCTGTTTGCAGTCAAAGCTTGAGAATCTACGTTAGCCTCATTTCTTCTCATAGTAAGAAGAAGGGGGAATCAAGAGAACACGTAGAATTACACACCATTCTTTTTTGTGCTCGAGCTGTTTTCTGTGTGCCGTGACTTTTGATCTTTCTCGCCATGAACTCGATTGTCTTGCGGCTGTCTATTTCTATGCTTTTCTCGATATCGCTTCTGGGCCGCACGGTTTTGCAGCCTTCGCTTCTCCGATATTTCACGTCTAGGCATCATGATTTTTGAGCCAAAAGAAAAAGAAGTTGAAAAGCATAAGGCGCTGTGTCATACAGACTCAGTTTAGATTATCTTGGATTACACCAGAGGTTTCGCACTGTTGCTCTTTTTATACTTCATTCTTGTCTAACTTGCAGCCATGTTGGGAACAAGTTGGTTGGCAAACATGTTGGTTGGTGACGGTGGTGAACCCGACAGTCTGGATAGCCAGCCAGGGTTGAGGAATGGGGAGGTGAGCGACAGAGCAGATTTGCAGGTATCATGGTAAAATCTTTGCATAGAAGCCGGGCTACGAAAATGCCCTCGATGGTCTGTGAGTTGTTCCCCCTGTACTTTGATGTTCATTTTTTGTATCGTGAAAAATATTTAGTGGTAGCGAGCCGTGCATTAGGATGTACTGTATATGATCTTCTCGAGGTGTAGATCAGGTGACAGATTGAAGACGATGAGAAAGTCAGAGGAAGAAAGTCTAGGCTGACATAATCAATACTGGGCAACTTTGCATGGTACTCTGGAAATATGAAACATCAATTAATGCATGTCCCTCGGCTACGCTGCATCTTGTTTCCGTATTCCGCCATTGGTCCGAGGGGCGGAGCATCTTCCGTTGAGCCGGAACTGCCACCTACTTTACTGGGTTTGGTGTTACCATCAAACATCCTTATCTACCGTCCGTGCCTGCTTTCTGGGGGAATAATCCCGAAGACTGGCGTGTGCCTACTGCTACTGTATACAGCAAATATGGCCCGGAGTATCCGTTCACAAGAGCTCCAGGGTTACTGACTGGATCCACAACATTATCGATTAATTAATTACCTCAAGCTGACCAATGAAAAATGTCTATATATAACCCAGTAGGCCCTGACCAAGCCTTACGACTCATCAGATCTCGGACAACCCCAGATGAGGGCCTTTTGTCATTTTTCACAGGATGCGATAGGGAGTACTAAGAAAAAAGCTGTTGGCTGCAAGATTAGCTCGGTAATGACGAAAGTCTCGTGTGCCGGGATATGAGTCAAGCACGAATCATAATGTAGTGGAGCATGCTGTACGCGTGAGGCACGGACTATCAGGATCAGGGGAGCCAAGTCTTTAACAGCCGAAGATATCGCCCCCCAAATGCTTTTCCGGGGCGAAAGTCACCAGATACATGCACAAGACGTGACATGAGTATCATTGGAGCAAATCTTACCCGAGCCCTGATTATTGTTGCGTGCGTCACCTCATCGATTGTTGGAATCATCCGGTTTACGTATATGCATCAATCACCATTGCACTCAAAGAGGGCTTCCAAGAACTGCTGCAGCGTCTACCCGACCACTTGTGGATTTTGACTTTTTACAAGAATCATAGTAACTTTCCTCGAATGAGCACCTCCGTCTTCCATATTTGGTAGTTGGCAAACCATCCCATCCCTCGTTTCACAATCACGCTTTCCATCTGACCCTAGCGAGCGCAGCTGCCTGTGAACTTCAGCTCTTGGATGGTCTGTTCACTTGTTAACTTCAAGCATCAGGTCTACTCCCTGGGTGCAAGCGCATACCTGGCGATGGAAAGTAGGGTATCTATACTGTCATTTGCGGAGAGGGCTTCCCTAAACCTCTGCTTCTGTGCTGGGCCAGGGACGAGCTGCTGCATGGTTGACTCGATGTCAGACCTGAGTCGTGACATTAAGTTCCATTGAATATATACTTGCAGAACCTTGATGTGCGTGGCGGGGTCTTCCGAAGTAGATGGGAGATTGACTGAAGTATCTTTCGTCTGTGTCGTGAAGTGAGTTGGGAGCGACTGTGTTGAAAGCGGCTGCGAGGATAATGATTGTTGCGATGTTGATGATGATGACTGTGGCTGGGACTTGGAACGTATGAAGTCGCCCGGTAAAGAAAACATCTTCCAAGTACGGAGGTGAGAACGATAATAGTGATAATGTGTGCTGACCCGTTTGGATGAACGGTACCCTTCCAGTAGCGGGGGCTTATAGACAGTCTGTGTTTTGTTCTTTGGAGGACGTATGCTGTATAAGGATTGCTGTTTAGAATTTGGATGTTGTTGCTCATGTGACTCGATATCACATGCTCATGCTATCCAGTACCCTGCCTCCTTGGCACAGTAAGTAGCTAAGAGAGAGCACCATGGGTGTTAAAACCACCATGACAGAAGTAAGCATTTACCAAACAGGCATCATAGGTCAAAAGGAAATGCCTTGTAATCTGAAAGCAAGATCAAGAGAATATGACATAGTCTAGCTTGCGGTAAGGCATACCCCCGAGCGATAAGCAGGGTTACATCGGACGTTTGACTTGCAGGTTGATTGATGTCGCAGTAGTAATCAAACCTGACGAGTCACTGCAACGTTGATGCCATGTTGATTGGTGATCCTGTGGATATTGATTACCTCAATGGAATCATGATGAGGACACTAAGAGATTAAGGCTGCCATAAGAGCTGCCATCATAATCATAAAACCATCAAGACAGTAATCAGAGTAAGCCGCATAATCACCTAAGACCAGGTATGTAGATAACTATGATACTGTATCAATTGGAGCATCCGAAACATTTTCCAGTATCAAGGATGATCAAACAATTGGTTGGTTCAATATCCAACTCATCATGCGGCGGTAATGTCATCCTAGTCGGCGAACGTTCCATCCGGCGTTGTCGGACTCGGCCGTCGGGCTGCAGCGCTTTCCAATCGGCGCTTCTTAAATAAGAGACGCTGTGGTCTTACTGGACGTACGGCGTAACGTAGTGAAATATAGTGAATACTTGTGTTTATGCTACAGACGCACGACTTGGCCGAGACTGAAGCGATACTACCAAGATGACGACTGAGTGGTCTAACCTCGCAGACCTCTCGCATTTTCCCACCGCGGAAGAGGAACGAATTCGGCAGATCGAGCATCGATTAGAAGCGATGGAGAAGAAATACGACCCCCTCCTCGCCATGGGACAAAGAATCACCATGCTGGATAAGAGAGTTGACTTTGTTGTGGAGTGCATTGGACGCTTCTTCGACTCTGTGTCCGTCTTCCCACCAGGACTGAGTGATTAGGCTGACCGGATGAACAGGGATAGTACGATTGAGTTTTGCAAAGCACAAGGTGCTAAGCTTCGGTCAGGAGGAGGAGGAGGAGGAGG